>KN482196.1:0-30707 GCA_000787095.1 Periophthalmodon schlosseri | reverse complement strand
CTTACAAAACACTTTTTATGACACTCAAAGGAGAAAAAGGAGACGTTGTTATCTGAAGGCAATTTTGAACAGGTCTTGAAGATGGTGAGTGTGGATGAGTCTCTGATGTGTTTGGGCGTAGAGATCCAGAGGGTGGGGGCAGCAGCGAAGAAGTTCCCCCCCAGGTCTTATGTTTAGTCCTGATGGGGGGAGACAGGAAGTTGGCATCAAATCATCAGATACAAACTGACGGCAGACCCTTCGCCAGAAAAGTTACACAGTGCCGTTTTCAGTTTGCCCTATTTTATTATACCTTTAAAAAAATTGACTTGCCGACACCAGAGTACCTCATTTACTCATTTGAACAGTTGCACGCACACAAACTATTTAGAAGTGATTATGAACTGTATTGCGTTATTGAGTTGAATCCAGGGCAGGAGGTTTGCGATGAGTCTTGCGCACGTATCCGGGTGTGGAAGAGTTTGACTGAAAGATATCTGATGGCGCAGAGCAGAGAGGAGCGCTCGGAGCTGTGATGTGTGACTGCAGATGTGGGCGGACATATTTCTGCTGCCGAAGTGAAAATATTCCACTGTGACACGAGGGAACATTCTTCATCTGTGCGGAATAACTACACTTCCAGGAACACGGGCGCGGCTCTGTTTCATCACTCTCTTCATTTCATTTCAGATGGGGATGTGAATACAAGTTTATTTATTTGTACCGCACTCCAACTTCAAGAGTCAAGAATGGAGACTATGTGTTATCATTGTACAAGCTGGGGAAGCATGGGGACCCAATAAGAATGGGGCGAGAGACATTTCCGGAAAGACGAGACCAGATACGAGATTGTGTCCACGGGAATGAAACAAGATTTTAAAGACGGGCTATTACACTTGTATGGGGTATTAACATAACATATTTAGATCACCATGTTACCTTTTATTGTTTTGAAAATGCCATATTAGCCGAAAACAACGCATTAACGTGTTTAATAAGTTTGACCTCTGGGCTAAGTCACTCCCCCTTCAGAGCACTATCGCGTTACAATTGGCGCTAATGAAACTACTGCACATCGCGTCAGGTTTGTACAGTTGTAGTGTATTGTTAGCTGAGCTGCCTGGATGACATATAAAACATATTCAGTTTGTTTTTGATGAGAGAACAATATTACATATATATAGAAAGCTCCAAAAAACATAAGCCCCCTATTTAACATAATTCCTAGCATTCAGTTTCCAATTTTGAATTCACAATCTGAGGTCATAAAACTCTCATAATCTTTTGTCTCGCAAGATCTTGTTGTACGAGATCTTGTCCCATCCCTAAGTCCGAACATTCACAGTTTTAGTGTTTTTTAAAAAAAGGGATCTGAGCAGTGCAGTCAAAAATCAATAGGTTGTATTTACAATATTCAAGAACCGTTTAAAACTGCTGGAGGACAGGTCAGAACTCTATCTTGAACTGCTGTTTAACTGTCAGATTGCAGATTTGTTGACCTGGTTTGTGGATAATATCTTTTTTTATTTCTGGGCCTATCCACATGAAACAAAAACTGGCTCAAAGTTCAGTAGTTTTCATATTGATTTAATTGGTGCTAGTATAAATAGAACTGAAAAAGCACTATTATTTTAAGTTATATTTTAATAATGCAGTAGAAAGAATTTAGCTGTCCGCTTAGTATTGAAATCATGTTTGAAAATTTACTACTCAAACTGGAAGGTATGTGGTTCGAATCCCACCTTTTTAGAACAGTGTCTATCTATGGAACATTTCTCATTTTGCCAGTTGTTTTCTAATATTCCTCTGCGTAGCATCCCCTATACATTTTGGAGTTACAGTTTTACTACATTTTATAGTGCAGAGTGTGAGAGAAGGATTTTTGATTGGATGCCCTACCATCTTGCATGGAAAAAAGCACTGTATCCAAGAATACTACTACCTGTTGGGTAAAAATATTAAAAAAACATGAGATATTATAAACCTTCATGACTTTTATTACATATGTAGTGGCATAAGTGGCATTGACGTAAATGCTGTATTATCTGGTCCATGAATTTCTGATTTCCAAATTTCTCCTCCAAAAAACTGAAGTTCCTTTTTGCTCCACCTCACTGCACCTAGTGCGGTTATACAAAGCACTCACCACTATTTCTGAGCTACCTCTAAAAACGGTTCTTCTTGTAACAATTGGGCACATTCAAACATTCAAACATCTTCAAACCCCATTCCCAACTGTGTTCAATGCTTCGGAAAAGCCGGGATCCAACATGGAAAGAATCCTGAGAGTTGACAGTAAATGGTCACTGTGAACCTAATTGGCTCTTCATGGGACTATCCAGCACGGATCCTCACATTTTCAAATACTACTGCCTCATAAAGGTCACGTTTCACAACCCACTGAACTTGAATGCACCAGTAATGGTTTGGCGTACATGCTAACGTCCTGGCAGTCCGTGCTATGGTGGAAAAACTACTCTGGCTGATGGCTATATTGAACTTTGGAGTCAATTCAGTTTTAAACGCACTCCCTCAGCCACTGTCTTTAAAGAACCCGTATTTTCTGGTCTATGTTATAATGTTGTTTTCTTATCAAAAATATACAATACACCTTCACTAGAATGATTTGGATAATATCAGCCCTGGAATTACCAATCTTTACTGAACAAAAGGTAAAAGGTAGCTCTTTTAGGTTAACTTGAAAACTACCTCTCCATGACGTCACAAGGTGGAACAGAGCATTTTGAGCTTTGGAGATGAAGAAAGACTAATAATAAAGGTTTACTCAAACGTGTGAATGAAACAAAACACAACTATGGGTATGTTTTTGGTGAGGTGACAACATTATAACGTGGCCTAAAGCTCACAAGAATCCATTTTGCGTAATATAGGATCTTTAAATCGCTTGGTTGCTCGGGTTCGGGTGACCTCACAACACCGTAGATGTGAGGTGTAGGCAGGTAAAATGTCTAAATTTGTGATGTGGTTGGATAAATATAGTGGGATAACGCATCTTGTGAATCTTTAATTTAGAATACTTACTTCTGCATTTGTATCATCACATTCTATAATCTGAAAACCAATAGTAAAAAGTCTTAGCTAGTTAATCTTTAAACAGTTTTTAAACACTTTCCTAACTAATCTACTTTTTCACTGCAATGTGTTTATGAGCGCAACTTTTTTAAACAACTTTCAGAGGCCGGAACAGGGTTTTGCCGTGAAGCTAACAATAACTAACATGCTAACATTGCTAACATCAGCTTTTGGTTATTTTGCTTCCCAAAAACACAATACAAATGCACTTTAATAATCTGGTGATAAACATTTATAATCACACCTACATCTGTTTTTAATGTTTTAAATGGACCTGTGTAGTTAACTGTTTTGTTTGGTTTGTATTGTTCTGTATTCTAAGTGCTCTCATCGGGCCGTCCCTGTATAAATAAAGACTAATAAAATAAATTGCACTTCCTGGTTTTCAGATGATAACGTGCTTTATAAATGCGCCTCACTCAGACTGCACCCGGTTAACCTCATTTTCACCCTAAGAACTGCTTTTTACCGTACGTGTATAATAACACAATTTGCATGCACCATTATCTGATATTACGAAAACAGGAAGTAGTTACTGGAGCTTTTGTTTCATCTTTAAAAGCAGCTAAACTCAGCGGGGGACATCGTCTCAAAGCATTAACTAACTCAAAATACACATTTCCACTAATTACAGTGTGTTTGTGATAAAAGAGCAGGTGAAGAGACCACACAGCAAAGGGAGGAAATAGCAGGGAGGAGCTGGTGAAATAGAGCATTTTTTTTAGAGGGTTGAAGACCTGGTTTATCAGCAGAGGTGGGTAGTACTCAGTTACAGTTACTCAATAACATTTACTTGAGTAACTTTTTAAATGAATTTTACTTTACTGAGTACTTGCAGTATACTTTTACTCCTACTTAATAATATATATTGGCACAGTGACAGTAGCTCAGTTGGTAGAGTGTTTGCCCACTGATCAGAAGGTTGGTGGTTTGAATCCTGCTCCCACAGATGAATGCTGTCGTTGTGTCCTTGAGAAAGACACTTAACCCACCTTGCTCCAGTATCTACGTTCACTGGTGTGTGATTGTGTGATTGGTTCCTTGATGTAAAATGCTTTGAGTGCCATGAAGGTGGAAAAGCGCTATTTAAAAATTTGACCATTTACTATATATTTTTTGAAGTAACAGTATTCGAGTAAAATCTTGGTTACTTTCCTATTTTAAGTAAGTCTATAAGTGACAAAAAACTTTATATTGAGAATATAAAATGATTTGAACATTTGTGTTTCTTGCACGTCTCCTTCAAATATGATTTATTTTTTCTAATTTGTGTGCCTGTCTTTTGAAAATACAATTTTTTAATGTTTTGACCTTCATATTACATTAACTTTAAATTATAAATCAGATGTTACGTCCTGATGATTACATTTTATGTTACTCTTACCTGCGTAGCACTTTCCCAAATACTTTTTCCTTCTTGCTTGATTAACTTCTTGGACCACTATATGCGTAATATTATTTTGAAGTAAGGTTACTTTTACTTGAGTACACATTTTGGCTACTCTACCCACCTCTGTTTATCAGCACTTCATAAAGTGAGCCTGGGTTTGTTGACACCAGGTGTTCTGAGCCAGATAAATACAGTGCCAGAGAACACAGAATTAAAACAAGGTGAACGGGGTGAATAGGTTAGGTTCAGTTTATAGTTATTTATTATTGAGCTGTCAAAATGCAGCTGTGTTGACCTGTTTGTTGTAAATATGGGATAATCTGTTGTTAATTAAGCCTATCCACGTGAAAGAAAAGTTGAATGTCTTCTCTGCCATAATGAATTATACTGTTTACTTTAGTGTTAAAATGTGTTGACATTACTCAAACAGACAGGTGTGGCTGTTGTCAGCTGAGAGAACTTTAAGCCACAAGATTAATATGGAAAATTTGAATCAATCCTTAAAAGGGCTGTTGGCATTTTTTGTTTTTTACATGTAAGTACGTTGTTTGATATATTGCAAAAGCAACTCTAATGGTGCGTTCACACTGAGGCGTCGGGGTGTCGAGTTTACATGCAAAGTCTATGGTGGACGTGCGTCTTGGCCGCCCTGCGTTTTTGTGGCACGTTTTCAAGCATCAGAGCGGCATGAATCTGGCGTTGATGTGGCGGGTTTTGAGCGTTCATACGTTAGACGCTCTGTTCGCACATCCAAAGCGTCAGACGCCAGAGTTGAAAAAGCTGAACTTTTGGCATTTGATGCTCCAGTGATTTAGCGACATCATTATCCGGAAAAAGTAGAAAGACATCAGCTACAAACTAGCGGCAACTTAATTATGCCTGGCTAGCATAATGGCTAGTCATAAACCCAGACTCGCTGCCGCTGAGCCGATCACCTCCGTTGATGGGTTTTATGTAATAAACACACTAAAGTCACTCTCTCAACCTGGTCTGCATCGTTCACAAAGATACAGGGAAAACAAAACATCCAACGGCACTCACAGAGACCGCAACAGACGCCCTGGACGTGCATCAAGTATTTTTCTCCGACGTGCGTCCACGGTGTCCATGACGTCAGTGGCGTTTGTCCTCAAATGCAAAGGCGTCCAACTAGAGGCGTCCAGCTCCTTTTTGACGCCCCGGTCTGAACGCAGCATAAGGGTCAAAATGAGACTGCTGTGCCCTGACTGCATCAAATTTTAAATGTTTATCATCTGCAAACCAGGAAGTTCCTCTGCTGCGCTGTTAGCATGCTAGGTGTTGTTAGTACTGGTGTGATGTCAAAATTCCACTTTGGCCTCTGAAAGTTGAGAAAGTTGCTGTGAATAATTAGGGTACTAGGAATGTGCTAGGTATGTGAGGAAACAGTTTGGACTACTGCAAACTGTTTAAGAAGAACTAGTTCTGTTTTTCAAAATCAGGTATATCGCCTGTATGAAAAATGATCAGGTTCAAGATGTTTGGATTTTCTGATTGGGTATTTCCTTCAAAAACAATGCCCATAGTTAGATGCACTTGCCCTCCATCTGAGATTATATTAAGAACATCAAATTTTAACGGCATGAACGCAACCTTTGAGATAAAACAGAGCTAGGAACAGCGGGAACAACATTAATCCCCTTTAACCATGTGAAAGTGTTGAGAGGGCATTGCCTTAACAATACATGCAACTTACATAAGATGCTTGAAGAATCCCACAAACACATTCAGTAATGGAGTAAGTGCTGTTGCATATAGAACTCTACAGCCCTTGGGGTCCATGTCACCATCCTTTGCATAGCTTATGAAACTTACATGAACGCTACGGGAACCCATGGAAACGATAACAAATTTAATTTAAGTCATGCGCTATACGGGACGCAGAGAGAAGCCGTGATAGCAAGATGTGGTGGAAAAAACAGCATAGCACGGCGCAAGAGTGTTGTGATAAAGAGACTATAGGATTACGTGGGTGTCGCACATATTATTGAGTCTAGCAAAAGGGTGGGGGGGGGTAGTGGGGTCTGTGAAGCTGTGATCCCCATGTACAAGGATGAATGAGCCTAATTTCTAAGCGTCTCCAATAAAGGGAGCGAGAGGAAGAGCTAGCAGGCTACAAATCAATCATTACTTTGTTTGCGGCGTTGCGTTCGTGTGTGTTGGGAGGCGTATGCGGACGACACGCGCATACCAAAACGGGAATAAAACTGCATGGCTGGCAATAGGAGCTGCCTGCGAGTGTGTGGGGGGATATATATCGACGTTGGTATAAATATGAATATAAAAAGGCTACAGGTAACGCCAACTGCGGCTGCGAGCGGAATCGAAAAGCCAAGTTTGCTAATTTGGGCGGGCGAAAGGAAGTAAGCATGCTATTTTTGAAAACATTGCAGTACTTTTTCGAGCTTGCACACAAAGCTAACATGGTGCGGATTTTAACAAGGGCACAAAAATGGGTTATTAGCAGGAATAAAATAAAAAAGGTTTATATTGAAAGATGGACAGGTTTTATTGCCGTGAGTCCAAGGGAGAATTAAACCGTAGTGGAGTCCTTATAGATACTCTTATAATATTGTAACAATCTGATATTTTGTGTTTAGTTCAAAGTTGACACCTTTTATTGTTCTTGTAACTGTTTATGTGTAGTTAATACTGCTTTTGTATGTGACATTTGGTTGCTATGCCGACACGTTGAGGTGAAGGTTCTATTGGTCAGTTACTGGTCTGTTTTGGAGACTGGCTCTAGTGAGTTGAGACTGCAGAACTTGGGGTGTTTCCTTACACCCAAACCCTACAATATAGACAAACACCAACACTGATGAATGGAAAGAAATGGAGAGGCTGATGGTTCTGCTGCTGCGGTAGAAATGGAACAAAGGAGGGTGGGAATTGCATGGTTGTAATGGCAGAAAGAGGGAAGAGAGTGTGTTTGTATAAATGGTTTGAGGGACTGTGTCTATTCTCATCGTATTTGACAAAAAGGCAGCTTTTTTCTGAGTAAATTAACTTTGTCCCCACATGCTGTATTGTAAAACCATGTCTTAGTGGCAAAATCAGACCCATGTGTGCCGCATTCATCTAATTATAAAGCAATTTTATCACTCTCAAGCTCAGAAATAGCATTGGTACACTGTGGGCTGACTAGGAGTGTACGGCTCTCAAAGTCAAATTGGTTTATAATTTTAAACTTGTAAAGAATGTGGAAGTTAGGAATGCATTTGGAAAGTGAGGACTCAAAGTTCTATTTGTCAGTTACTGATCTGTTTTAGAGACTGTCTCTAATGAGTTGAGACTGCTGTTGTTTTGGTCTTGTTTTGGCGCGGGTCTACGGTAGCCCTTGTGCTTAAAAAATAAACAACCAGAAGAAATTCGGCATGTTTCCTTACACCAGAAGACTACTATAGGATAAGATAAACCTTTATTTGTCCCACAATGGGGAAATTACAGTATTGCAATGGCAAGTTGAAGAACATGAAATCAAAATCAAGATAAATAAAAACTGCAACTGTGATAAAGGGCCCTCACAACCCTTACAACCACAGAAGGGCACGCTTCAATGGGAGGGCTGCCTATCAACCCTGGCTTGACATTTGATACAAAATGACCACTGCTACAGTGAAAACAAATGTTTCCGTCCCATTTTAACTTTGCAGGGGGTGCTGGAGAGCCATTTTGCTGCAAGACTCAAATCACAATTAAAACTGCAAGCAGTGATAAAGGCCTCCAACCCTTGCAACCGCAGAAGGGCGCACTTCAGTGGAGGGGCTTTCCATCAACCCTGGCTTGATATTTGATAAAAAAAAATTGCCTCTGTCGCATTGGAGATAATTGTTTCAGTCTCATTTTAACATTGCAGGAGGCGCTGGAGAGACATTTTTAAAGATAGAAGTTTAATTCACAGATCATTATGTCCAGGTCATCAAAACACACAAATGCTACATTGGTTCTGTCCAGATCTGACCATTTTTGCAAAAGTCACATGTCACAAAGTTTTTATACTTTCAAAATGGCCACTTTGTTAAGAGGTTGCTATGACCACACTCTGAGGCTTATGTAAATTCTTTTAACAACTATGATAATTCTTTTAACAACTATGATAATTCTTTTAACAACTATGCCTCAGTTTGGATAAAAACCCTAGGTCAAGTTTGTTAAAGTGCGTTAGCTAAATTTTAAATGACTCAAGTTTGACCCAATATAGCCCACGCCCTGTGTGGTTTAACTTTTCACAGCAGGTACCACCAAGATAATATTCAGTGATCTGAGTGCCACCAAATCTGACCCCAAATTTTCAGGTCTAATCAAATCTAAAATAGACTAAACCATGGATAATGTGGTTCAAATAATAATTAACCCAAAAGAGGACAAAAAAATGATTGGATTTGTGTCTAAATCAAACAAGAACTTAAATACGTCCTCAAAATGGCGGCCTTGTCTTTGTGTAGTTCAGCTCTGCCATGTTTCTCCTGCGCCTCCTCCTGCTGTAATACACTGTTTCTTTCAACCAGCAGGAAGCACTCTTCCTATGTTCTCCTCAGCTTCAGCTCCAGTGCACTGCATCTCTCTCACTCTCTCAAACTCGCACTCTACATTCAGGTCTTCACAGGTCCTCAAAATGGCAGCCTTGTCTTTCTCTAGTTCAGCTCTCCCATTTTTCTCCTGTTCTATCTCCTGTTGTAGTACACTGTTCCTTTCGACCAGCAGGGAGAGCTCTCCTGACCTCCTTAGTAGCTTCTCTAGTGCATTGCATCTTTGCTCCAGCAGGGAGCTCTCTACCTGTGACTTGCTCAGATCCTCCTTCATCTCCTCATAGGTCCTCAAAATGGCGTCCTTCTCCTCCTTCATCTTTCAGACCTCTGCCTCTTTGTCTTGCATTTGCTGGAGCATCTGGACCTTCTGCTCAGCCTCCTCTTGTTTGTTTTTTTTTACTTCCAGTTCATTAGAGAACTGTACCAGAGCAGACATGTCAGTTTTAAGGTTCGCCAGAGCATGCTCCAGTTGAGAGTCCTGCTCCATCAGCACTGTATTCTCTGAAGATTTTTCCTGCAGTTTGGATTTCAGATAGGCAGCGTCCTTCTGGAGACTCCGCTTTTCCTATTCCCACTTTTTGGATATTTGGCAAGAATCTTTTTGAATTTGCACCAACATATCTTTCATTTCCGCGACCTGTGTCTGCAGCATCTCAGTAGTGCCATCTTTGGACTGAAGCTGGTATTTCAGTTCATCTGACTGATCTATAAGTGCTCCTCTCTCCTCTTTCACTTTCTCCAGTTCAGTTTGGAGTTCTTGGGTTGTTCTGTCCTTTCTCTCCATTTGAGTTTCATGAGCTTCAATTATCAGCTTAATTTTTTTCCAAAAAATGACATTTTATTGAATAATCACCATGACCACACACAACATTTTATTTAAAAGTTAATTGATAACCTTTTATTGCACATGGGTTTTGTGTCTTTTAGACAAGTTTGAAGTGTTTTGATGAAAATTGATAACCTTTTATTGCACATGGGTTTTGTGTCTTTTAGACAAGTTTGAAGTGTTTTTGATGAAAACTGTTGGAGGAGATGTCAAAAGATTATGAAGAGTGATTTTGTCAATCCTGGGTTTGATCCAATATGGCCGACTTCCTGTAGGGTTTAGGGCGGGGCCATAATATCATTTTTTACATGTCCTGATGTGACCTATTTTTGATGCTAGTTTCATTTGTCTACAATGATATTTTTCTGGGCCGGGCTCCCATTGGTGCATTGTAAATCGATATTTGAGGTGGCGCTACTGAGCCGCTTTTCATTATTTTTTCTCTGGGTCTTCACTCAAAATTAGAGCTCACTGAACTCTAATTTTCAATACCACTTACTTGTCTATACATTATTGTTTACTGCTTGATTTTTGCCATTTTCCTCAAAATTGTACTAATACAATAGGACTCTCGCACTAGTGCGAGGCGGGCGAGTCGCTGACTCACCCTCCTCACACATTCGTGCTCGGGCCTAATAACTATAGAGAATAGACATAAAATGTAACATAACACTGTGTCAGCAGAGAAAAGCTATAAGGCAACAAAACTTATAGTAACACCGGATACAACTACAAGGCGGCTCTGGTACGTACTTCAAACGGGTTTTTTGCAGATCACCTGTTACACCAACTACTGTGCTACATATTTGACCAAAGCAACGTGGTTTCACGTGGTTTCACACGGGTTCACGCGATAACACACGTTTAATGACCTGAGAACCACACCAACCATTGTGGTATCTGGGGAAAATGGACTTTTTCCGCAGACCCGTGCCTCACCCGAACCTGCACTTGCACTCTATCAAGGTCAGTGTGGCAGGGCGCAGAGGTCAAAGGTCAGTGTGGCAGGGCACAGAGGTCAAAGGTCAGTGTGGCAGGGTGCATTGATTTTAATGACGTTCTAAGTGTGTGATGCATGAGTTACAAACCGCACTGCACTTACAGTCAGTGCCCACCCTGTGTGTCTGTGCAGTGCAGCATATGGACAAGAATAAACAGCAGTTATAGTGACTACACTGTATTATACTGTTGACCTTGGGGGAGATGGCTCCCTCTGTCACAGTCCGTGTAACGCTTATTTTATCCCTATAGCCTTTCACTGGTCATTTTTCCTGTCTGTTCAATCCTTGTTTTTCTCTTGCAGGAGGAGAAGTACCCTACACCACCCTGGCCACCCGCATGATGATGGGTGTATGGTGGATGTTCGCACTGATCGTCATCTCCTCGTACACGGCCAACCTCGCGGCGTTCCTCACCATCTCCAGGATCGAGAACTCCATACAGTAAGCA
The DNA here is from genome assembly GCA_000787095.1 of Periophthalmodon schlosseri. NCBI lineage: Eukaryota > Metazoa > Chordata > Actinopteri > Gobiiformes > Gobiidae > Periophthalmodon > Periophthalmodon schlosseri. The sequence goes on along the minus strand of KN482196.1, from coordinate 19,423 downwards.
TGCACTGGCTCATTACACAGTCATGAGGTTGGGGATAATTGGAGCTCTTTCTGTGGCTGCTAACCTTTCAGCGCAGAGGGTGGGAGGCAGTTAGCACTTTACATTTGCATTAGGAGCTGCTGTGACTGTTCAGACACAGATAAACATGCAAGTTATAGCATCTACACAAAAACAGTACATTTTCTGATTTAGCCTTGCTACTTGGATATTGTCAAGTTTCCATCTCTCCAAAAGGAAGGACAAATTAATGCACAATTACAACTAAACCGATGCATTATTTTCAAGCCCACTGTGTAACTTTTTAGCCAAAAATAGACTGAAATATAAGCATGTTTGCATTTTTTTTTCTTTTTTTTCAGTTTGAATGTTTGAAAAACATGCGTCCTTGCACATCCAGGAGCAGGCTTGCACATCCACAAACCTGACTGACTGCCTCCTGCTTGTTTCCATAGAAATGTTGTTCCTTTTTGGATATAGTCTTCCACAGTATGGTCTAAAATGTATCTCCATGGAGAATGTCTCAAAGTTTTACTCTCTATCTCCATGGAATCATGCAGGTAACATCCCAGAAAGTTATAAAATATTTATTTAAAAACACACTGACTTAATTCAATGTTGAATTTATTTAGAAAGCACATTCACAGTTGTGGCTGTGGGAGAGCAGGCAGAGGAGGGTATAGAGAGTGCATTTATATAAGAGTAGTTTGAAGTGTTGGGTGTGATTGGTGGAGAGGCAAAGGGAGCAGGCTGTGTGGCAGATTGTGACTGACTGACAGCGACGGTCTTAGAATATATTATAGCTGTTACATTTAAGCTTTGACTTTCTTTTAAATCCCAGTGAAATTAGCATTCACCAACAGACTTGTTAAAACAATAAGCCTATGTAATAGTAACAGTTGCGTCAGCCAAATTGGGCATATGGTGCTTCAATATGTTTGTTTTTGGGATGTCTACCGCTGCTGTTAATTGTGTACATATTTGGAGTTTGAACATGTGCTGTAGTTTTAACAACATAAATATAAATCAATACAAGTACTGTGAATGTATTTTACGTGTCAAATTCAGTGATGGGACTTTCAGCTCTTTTATGGGATCCAAATCTTTTATATCCGTTCATTTCAAAGAGCCGTTCAAAAAACTGGCTCTTTTACTATTTATTTAATATGACAGAAGTCAATGTGACAACTCATTTAACTACAGACTAATCACAGAGAGGATTGACCAAGGCTTAAACTGCGAGTGGGAGTGTGTTTACCCTTTCAAATTATGCATAATCCAAGTAAAGCGTTGCATTACAATAATAACAATTTTAAAACTGTTAATATGATGCCAAATGTGTTTTTTGTGCACAAAGCTCTCACTAAATGAATAAAATACGAAATAAAAAGATTCTCTCTTTTAAAAAATGAAATCCGGATCCAAACTTTCACGTTAAGGAACCGCTCAAAACCGTTCAGAACATCGCTAGTCAAATGCAGCCAGCTCTCTGTCGGGGTCCAGGGCCGTTGACAAGGCTGTCCACTCTCGCCCGTCTTATTTCCGCACTCACACATTCACACATACTGATTCGCTCCAGCCGCACAGTGCCCCCTGCTTATCTACCCCAGTGATAATATGTTTTCCGGGTGTGTTCCTGGTGGCGTTCGGAAGCGCTCATCTCTCATTGGACTAATCAGCATTCCGAAACATCCGCCATGCCTCCCAGTGCCACACTTAATTGTGCTTAGCTACGGAATAAACAACATTTATTTCTCCAAATCTCATTACTATCTGTCTCTTAATGTGTTTGTTGTGCTTCCTCCTGTTTTTTTAGCCGAGCGCAGACATCCTGTTAGATTTCTATGTCTTTTTTTTTTTGCGTTACCCCTAGCGACACAAGTTCAATTCCTTAGAAAGACCCACTTTGTTTTTGCCTAATCCCATTCTTTTAAATTCCTTGTTATTAACCAGCGCTTCTTGGCTTCTTGCCTCATTCGGCTCTAGACTAATTGTGGATTTCCATAAATTTTAATGCATTATCTTTAATATGTTGACTCTTCTGGGGTCATTAGTGGTATAATTATCACCAAAATGGCTACCGGTGCATGTCCTTGGGTGCTTGTCTCTGGTTGAACAGTGAGTGTGTAACCCTCCATGGTAAAGCTTTCAGGAGTCTAACAGCAGAACTGTGCCCCCAGTGGTGAGTGAGGAGCACAGCAGACTCGATATATAAGATATTAAGAAGATTATTTGCACTCTTAGCTTTTAAAGGTCCCCAAAAGGTTATGCAAAACTGACTCTTGTGAGCTTTTAGCCATGTTATAATATTGTTAGCTCCTCAAAAACATACCTAGAGCTGTGTTTTGTTTCATTTGCACATCTTTGATTAATCCTTTATTATTAGTCTGTCTACATCTCCAAAGCTCAAAATGCTCTGTTCCACCTTGTGATGTCATGAAGCGGTATAGTTTTCAAGTTATCAGCTCCTTTTACCCTTTGTTGAGTACAGATTGGCAATTCCAGGGCTGAAATTATCCAAATGATTCTAGTGTATGTGTATGGAGTTTAAAAACACAGTGGAGCACTTCCTGTATTACCACATGACATCACAAGGTGAAGAAAAGAAAAGAGTGTTTCCTGTTTGAGAGAAGAACTCAGCCTAAATGTGCAGGGTTTGCGTGTTAAACATGTGTGAATGAAACAAAACAAAACTCTGGATGTGTTTTTGATGAGGAAACATTATAACATCGATCAGAAAATAGCGTAATATGGGCCCTTTAGTGAGTTTATTAACACAGTGTGGGCTGGAAAAGGGGAAAAAAGATTGGGAATATTATCAAAAATGTAAAATAAAAACTGTTTGTAATCAATTTCAAAATGCTAGCTCCAATACACCCACTGAGCCACACAGCAATACTGACTAAGTTAAAGGAGAGATATAATGTATATTTCTCTCATCACTCACTCAAAGTTGTAATATTTGTAATATCCTGCATTCAAGACGCCTTTACTCTGATTTTTTTTTTAAATTTTTAACAGTGATACTCATAGGATTCAGAAACATACCATAACCATTTTGGAGCAAATAATAAACAGAGCATTTTGAGCTTTGGAGATGTAGACAGACTAATAATAAAGTGTTACTCAAACATGTGTGAATGAAACAAAACACAACTCGAGGTATGTTTTTGAGGAGGTAACAACATTATAACATGGATTGAAGCTCACAAGAGTTAATTTTAGGTAATATAGGACCTTTAAAATGAACAAAATGTAAAATGATGATCCGCAATTGTTGATAACTATCAGAATAAATCAGAAACTGTAAAACTGAGTGCATTTGACCATTAGTGTTTAAGAATGTTTATACACAACACACAAGACCTCACTATGACCTTGTAATACAGTTGATCTTAGCTGTTTGAGTTAAACTTATAAGTACACGCTTTTCTGCCTGAGAATATAGCCTACTTAACACTGCACCATTGTTCAACCATTCTTTTTATTCCTCTTACAATGCCCTTAATAAGTTATTACTATGCTCAGTCTACTCAAGTGAAAAGGCTGGAATTTTCAATTGTATTATGTGAGGGCTGCTCATCATTAGCATTTCAACGAGGAGAGACTTAAACAGCCGCCGGCAAATGGGTGTTACTCAATATAGTTCATTGAATGGATAAATGTAATAATAATGCTTTCATATGGGTTTTTTGGTATTCAAATATGCTTTATATTACATCATTAATCCCCATTCCACTAAAAATGCTCCACAGATCTGACCTTTAACTTGGCCTGGCGGTGCCGCCTACTTGTCTGCATAGATATAGATGAGTTTAATGCCACGCTGTGTAGCATTTCAGCAATAACATATTTATGGATACAAGCAGGTGGTGGACCTCCAACAGAAAATACCAGCTGTACCTTTAAGTACTGTAACTTCTCCATGCAGTGCTAGATTATGTGATTGGCAAATGTGGCTTGGAACTGCTGTAGTGGAGATGGAGCAGTGGTTCTTAAACTTTTGAAACCAAGTACTACCTATAATGAAATTTGGGTTTCCGAGTAGCACCAGGTCTAAACTCGGACTGCATCAGGCTTAAATTAGGGCTAAACATGGTCTGGAGGTCAACTAAACCGTGCATAAGGAAGTTTGAAATAATGACTACCCCAAGGTGTGGCTGAAATCAAACCAGTCACGTGACCATTAGTCAAAAACATACTTTTTAACATTTAAAATGTGTTGCAGATGTAAATTAGCTTGCCGTATTTACATTTTACCGGCCCGTATTACTTTTTTTCTGATCTATGTTATAATGTTGTTTCCTCATCACAAACATACGTGGAGTTCTGTTTTGTTTCATTCACACATGTTTAACACACAAACCCTGCATAATTAGGAGTTCTTCTCTCAAACTGTAAACACTCTGTTCCGCCTTGTGATGTCATGTGGTAATACAGGAAGTGCTTCACTGCATTTTTAAACTCCATACACCTTCACTAGAATCATTTGGACAATTTCAGCCATGGAATTTCCAAATCTCTACCGTACTAAAGGTAACAGGTAGCTGTTAACTTGAAAACTACCCCTTGATGACATCACAAGGTGGAACAGAGCATTTTCAGTATTGGAGCTGTAGACAGATTATGAAACAAAACACAACTCCAGGTATATTTTTGATGAGGTAACAGTCTTATAACGTGTAAACACTCACAAGAGTCAGTTTTGCATAATATAGGACTTTTAGCATTCATTGTCCCTATCAAGGTGGAACAGAGCATTTTCAGTATTGGAGCTGTAGACAGATTATGAAACAAAACACAACTCCAGGTATATTTTTGATGAGGTAACAGTCTTATAACATGGGTAAACGCTCACAAGAGTCAGTTTTGCATAATATAGGACTTTTAGCATTCATTGTCCCTATCAAATAATAAATGACAGCCCTGCGCACCATCACTGGTACACATACCACAGTTTGAGAAACACTGACATAGAGTATGTGAGATTGTGGCATGAATAAGCAAAGGGGGGTGAGAGAGTGTGTTTATATTTTATGAATGCCTCAAAGGTCCAGTATGTAAGTTTCTGGAGGTGGTACATCACCTCAATGATTCTATGGAAATAGAAAGTAAAAACCACTCTGGAACATTCTTCATGGTGATATACATTTTATGCCATAATGTGGACGATTACGAAAGATTAAGAAACACATTTCCATGGGAACAAGTCGGAGAAGGCCCTCTTCCAGGCCAAATAAGAGTCAGGTATGTAGAGATGCAAGTGCGCGGAGTTGTTCAGTGCAAGAAATGTAACCAAAATGAAAAAAATATAATTATTATAGTCTACTTTTTTACTTAAAAGTTACATATTGTGGCTTTAAGTGGAACATAATGAGAAATACAGTGTTCATGTACGTTGACTGCATTCAGGCCTCCGCTTCATATTACTGCAAATAAGGTACATTTGTACGCACATGATTGGAAGATGGAATTAGCTAGAGACAGCGAAAACCAAAGTCATGCATAGGCGCCAGTTTGAGAGCACTAGTCTGTCTCGGGGAGCTGTCCTGGCAGTTTTAAGCATTAATGCCCTTGTTTCATCCTGGAAATGAAATAACAAGCGAGCCTCTCTGGACTATTTCACGCTTGGATGTTTTTCCCTCAATTTCACTGTGAATCCTGGAGGAAAAGGGAAGAAGGCTGGAGCCAAGAGCGGAGCAGCGGGGAGAGCGAGAGAGAGGCAAACTGCATACAGGCCAAATCAGTAGGCAGCTGCACAGATAAGATGTCCAGACAATGGAGAGGGCAGAGGGGGACCAGATAGTTGGAGCTGAGCTAAAATAGAAGTAGCATGACAATAACCGTACTGGGCCGACACTAGAGCAGAGTAGAGCAGCCAGTTTTACTACAGCTGAATGGCTCAGTCACAAAGTGTATTGTCAGATGAATAATCAAATAGTTGATTTAATTAAAGGTGCACGGCGTAGCTTTTCTTACAAACAGTTCACATTATTCAGGTTTTATACTATTGAAAATAACACCAGGCCTGTCATGATAACACATTTTAAAGTTCGATATATTGCTGAAGTAAGTAAGAATATTGAAACTTATTTATGCCACTGACACAATAACCAAAGAGCAGATTTATACCACAAAAACTATTCTAATTTACAATATTACTAAAAAATCATGAGCTGCAATAAATAAACAGCAGAATGAAACACTTTAGTACTTAGTTTGCATCTGTAATGAGTCATAGAAGTTAATAATTCAAACTTTTACAGCTTTTTGTTTGTTATTTTTTGGCAATAAGAAGACTAACATGTCCCAGTAGTTCAAAGAAAATGTAAACATGACAAATATTGACCCCCAAAAAATATTGTTCCAGCTTTCAGCCCGAAATAATGCAATTTTGGCAGTTGTCAGATGTATCTATTATATCATTACCTGGGTAAGTAATAAGGAGTAAACACTTGCCAAATCCCACAAGACAAAAACCATCATTAATACTTGCTGAAATGTGTAGAAAAATGAGATCGAACAATATTACCTATACAATGGTTGAGAACAACATAGACGCATATAAACAAGTGTCTGTTACTATCTCAGACACATGTTACTTTGTTTTGGTGCAATATCAGAATGAAAGGAACCAAACATGGTTCAAAATCTGGTGTACAGCCTTTAAGAACAACAGCTGAGGTGGTTGCTGGTTCTGCTGCTGTGGGAGAACAAATGGCCATATCGATTTGTCAAAGCACGATCTCGTCTGATCTCAGGAGCTAAGTACGGCCGTCTGGGAGACCGCTGGGAATATCAGTGCCACAATGGGGCAAAAACTGCCGTTGTCTCCTTAGTAAGACACTTCACCCACATTGCCTAGTAGACTGTGCTGTGTAAGTAAGTGTTGGCGGTGGTCGCTGGGGTAGATGGCACAGATTGGCAGACTCTTTTCCACCAGTCTACCCCAGGGCAGCTGTGTCTTATCACCACCAAGTGTGGAGTGAATGAATAATCTACTGCAAAGCGCTTTGGGTGTCTTGAAAGGTGCTATATAAATCCATTTTATTATTAGTAGTAAGTAGGTAGGGAACTATTTGATTACTCTAGTTGGTCAAAAAAATTCTACCACTTAATTCTGGCAATAATCTGGGAAATGGTGAAAAGTGCAAAAATCAAATTGACTGCGGAGTAGGGAGGAAGCAGAAGGAAAGATTGAACTGGGGTGGAAGTTTGGCCCAGCGCAGAATTGGTAGAGAACTATACTTGAAAAGTCCAAAATGTGGTCGACAGTGCACAGTGGATAACCTATTTTTAGTTTGTTTATTTTGTGAAAAGCTGCTGAATGCAGCTTTGGTGAAAGGCAAGTAACAGCTTCTAAAAATGACCAATTTGTTGAACTTGGGTAAAGAAAACAGATACAAACAGTTCATGAGAGATCACATATTACTCCACTATTCAAGATAAAACTTCTGGCAAATGTCAAATCCATTGAGTTTTTATTTACTTTGGCAAGTCGTTAGGAATGTAAAAACATGCTAAAAGCTCAATAGAAGTTGCTGCATTGTCTGGAATGTTCCACAGGAGGACATTAAACATATTTATCTTGCAAGTATTCAGTTCAATTCAGTTACTGTGAGCTGGCTCGCCTTACCACTGACCTAACCTGTATCTGGTTCCGTTTGTCTCCATGTAGATAGATAAATTCCTGTTCCTGCTGTGGAACATGCAGGCAAGCCGTAACATTTACATTATCACAAGCAGGTGGAGCACCTAACATTGAAGCCGATTAGCTGCGGCGTGAAGTCAGTTTGACAGTTAAATTGTCAGACCAAAAATGAGTGAGGTGATTGGACTCGCCCTGCCATTTCACAACCAATGCCTAATACTTTTAAACTAACTTATTACAAGATTTACTGGCACAATAAAGCAGCAATAGACGGCAAAACGGTCCCTAAGTGTTATGACCCTGCGATGTGTATAAAATGGCCATAGCATTTTACTATGGTCCAAATCACCCCAAAGATATATGGCTTTCTCGTAAACAGCTTATGTGAAATGAAATTACACTAGCACTCTGACTAGAGCAATGCATCATGGTCAGTCTAATCATAGCTACATGTAATTGGCTTGCTAACCCGCAATGTAAGTAGCCCTATCATTGAAGACTGAATGCTAGAATTGAAATCTGAGAATTAGTTTGTGCCCATAGCCTCCCCATTGCTCACACAGCCTTTTCGTGATAGTCCGATTTCAAATTTTCAAATTACTTCCACGCATCACATCACCACATACAAGCTATTTGCTTTTTCCTATTAACTTGTGATATTATTTTCTCTGCTAGCATGACGAAGCCGCACAATTTGGTACTCTGGGGCCCGTTACCTGCACCAAAAAGTTAACTGAAATTAGCTTGCTAAAATCATCTTTCGGCTAATGACAAAAAGACTGATCTCTCTACAGATTTCAATGACACACCGGTGCGCGCCCCTCCCCCAGGCTTCCAGCTCTTAATATTTGTCTGAGGATACATTCAGCTAGCGGTGCACTCCATTTGCCTGCTCATTGGGCTGCTTAGAGAGATATAATTGGTTGCAAAATGAGCTAGCATACACACAGGACAAAAAGATGGGTAAAAACACACACACATTAAATCGCTATAGAATTGTTTGTATAGAATTGATGATGTCACTTCCGGGTCCAACCAGAAACATTCTAGCTTTGTTTTTGTTCCTTATTCATCGTACAAGAGACAATTAGCTTTCAAACACGTATGTTTAACCACACATTATATCAAATATGTAAATAATGTAGTAATAATCTATCATAATATAGGATTACCAGTGTTTATATCTCACTAACTGCCGCTAACGCTAGCTTAGCCTTGCCTAGCTCCTTATGTCAGCCTTCCTCATACACTTTTTGTCATTGTTATAACCATAGATCCATGCTTATAATCTTGTTAGATCTAAACGACCGCGATCTCTTTTTAATGTGAGATGTATCTCATATGGACCATGAGTCCGGAATAAAGATGAACTGAACTGAATTGAAAGATGAAATTGTAAACATGTTTATTGTTTCCAATCAGCTGATGGACCCGGAAGTGACATCACACTTAACAACTGTAAGAAGCTATATAGCTCAGCCAACTTTCCTTACCTCACTAATTCAATCAATTCAATCAAGCTTCTATAATGTTCCAGAAATTCCAGTATCCGTCCTCAAAACTGGACCTGCTCCAAAATGAAATGGGCTTCTCTGTGGTTCTTGACCCGTTAATAACGTTTATGAAAATTGGAACAGGGATATGAGAATAATTATGGCATCTTAAAAGGCAAACATTTGCAAAACCTTTAGCTCTGAGAAAATGACTTAAATGCAGAATTGGATATTGGTTGCGTTCATGGGATTGTAGCAAAGAAAAGACATAAAATAATGGACATAATTTAAAAGGAATTACACTGGGTTTCATCATACATACTCTGGGTGTGAGCTAATAGCCATTGGACTGCCACAACAAGTCATATTTCAACCAGGAAAGTTTTAAACGGACTTTGACAAATTACTGAAGTGTTAGATAAATGTGTTTATTTCACCCTGGCAGGCAAGGTAATTTGGGAATGCAATGAAGAGAGATCATAATTTTGTTAAGAAAACTATATCAATCCAAAGCCTACAGACACTGGTGATGGTAAAGAAATGGTGTTTGGAAGGCTGAGGTGGTTGCTGGTTCTGCTGCTGCGGGCGAGGACGGTTGCGGCAATTAGAAGAAGAACTATGTTTACAACGCCAAAGATCTGATCTGTGTGACAGTAGCTCAGTTGGTGGAGCGTTTTTCCACTGATCCGAAGGTTGGCGGTTCGAATCCAGCTCTCGATATAAACATCACTGGTTGAGCGGTCAGATCCACTGACCCACAGGTTGGCGGTGCGATTCCAGCTCCCACAGATGAATGTTGTCACTGGTGTGTGAATGTGTGTGTGAATGGGTGAGTGGTTCCTTGATGTAAAGTGCTTTGAAGTTAGAAAAGCGCTTTATAAAAATGTGATCATTGTTTGATTTCTGAAGTTATGAGATTATTGAAAGGTCATGTAAACTGCAAAATTGGATATGAGTAATTAGATTTCTTTGTGTTGATACCTGCGCATGTGCTAATAATGAAAATACAGCTAAATACAGGTAAATTAATGCAGCAACTACAAAGAAACAAGACAAAGTGTTAAAGATTGAAAGATTGATTTTAGTTTTTTCTTTTGACTCATTAAAGAAGACATGCTGTTTGTTATGGCAATAGATCTAAAATGAGAAACAAGTCATCAATTTGTGCTAAAATAGATACACTGCCAAATTCAGAGCAGTGCGAATGGTAAAGAGTGGAGATTAGAGAGGGGGTAGGGGAAAAGGGGAATTTTCGGGGCAATGGCGTCTTGAACGCAGGAGATGTTAAGTGTTTATTTTGCACAATAGGTGTTTCAGATTTCTTTAGAGCTGATTGGTTGAGAGACAAAGGTAGCAGGCTGTGATTGGTTGAATTATGGGCGATAGGAACATGAGATTTAAGACTTTGGGGTGCAAGAAGAAGCATTGTCAGGGCAAAAACTGGACACAACCATGGCTTATAACACGGGTTTAAGTGGGACTAAACCAGGGCTAAACCAAGACAAAGCCAAACTGGGTCTAACATAACGCACTGTAACACATACTCAATTATTATTATAGCTTGAGCGTATCACATACATTCTTTGGACACTTAGGCCTGTTCTGCTTGTCCACTATCTTCTCCAACTTCCCTTTTATTCACTTAGTCCCCTTTCACAACCAATTACAGCAACACAAGTCATTCCAATGGTATTTTTTTCTACTCATTAAAATATATGTTGAGCTGTTGCATTCCCCAGGCAGTACAATTCCTCTACTCTTCCCTCCACGCACCATTAAGCACCAAGCGCAGATTAAGAAGCAGGGAAAGTGTTCACTAAAGGGGGGATCCTGGTCAAAGGGGCACTGGCAGTTCGTATTCTCCAGAGAGAGGTGGGGGGAGCAAATTACCGAGGCCAGAGATTAATTGAAGACAATAAAAGATTCATGTTCATGGCAAAGTTCATTAAAACCTTCAAAGCGTTATGTTTTTCCTTTTTACCGACTTGGGAAGAGGAGTCCTTGATGTAGGAAGTCAATTACAAAGGATAAGGCTTTCCTCTATGAGATATTTCTACAAGAGCCATTGACGAATCAAAGTCTCATGAGGTGATTGGTTTACGTGCATATGACAGGTTAGACTGCTCAATAAAACATACAGTACTTAAAGGTCCTATATTACATAAAATGGACTCTTGTGAGCTTTAAGGCAGGTTATAATATTGTTACCTCCTCAAAAACATACCTGGAGTTGTGTTTTGTTTCATTCACACATGTTTGAGTAACACTTTATTATTAGTCTGTCTACACCTCCAAAGCTCAAAATGCTCTGTTCAACCTTGTGATGTCATTTACTAGTAGTTTTCAAGTTAACAGTTACCTTTCACTTTCAGTTCAGTAGTAATTGACAATTCCAGGGCTGCAATTATCCAAATGATTGTAGCAAAGGTGTATGGAGTTTAAAAACACAGTGGAGCACAGGGTGGAACATAATGTTTTCTGTTTGAGAAAAGAACTCAGTCTAAATATGCAGGGTTTGTGTGTTAAACATGTGAGAATGAAACAAAACACAACTCCAGGAAACAACATTATAACATAGATCAGAAAATAGTGTAATATGGGCCATTTAACATAATTACATTTACAGTTTTCTGAAAAAATATTGCCGATTTTTTTTTTCTATTTTTAAAATTTTGGTTTATAAGTTTATAATTTTACTTCCTGGTTGGGCAGCAGATATGACGTGGAATTTTTGACATTACTACTTCCTGTATTTTTGTTAGAATTAGAAAAAAAACATGAAAAGCTGCCATATGCACTAGGTACACGTTCTTGGTTGAAATTATGAATGAACCAAATTTTACACTTGTTATGTAATTAGTATCTGACTACAAGAAGCAAAGCATGTGCTGTGTGTTTTGGATGCCATGTTTTATTTGCAAAAATGTGTCTCTCAAATCCATGGGTGGCGTGTAGCAGGCGCTTAACAAGCAAACAGTAATTAGTTTGCCATAATAGTCCTCCATTACATTTCTCAGAGGCCAAACTGTTGAGAAGGAAGCAAAGCACGGTGCCATTGTAATTAACAATAGTGCGTGAAATCCCCCAGTGACACAGAGGGGGGAGCGACTGCTGCCGAATGCATACGATGTGTTAGCAACTATTCACTATAATAACGATCACAGACTTTGGAAAGACTTCAATGCTGAGTTCTGGCCGTTGTCCTTCAGAGCCGTTTTTTACTTGTTTTTCCGCTCTGTCAAGATTAATCATTGTTGTAGGAAATAAATCACAAAGTGTAAGACTTTCTTTAAAAAAACACTTCTTATGTATTCTTGTGGCTTTAATTTTCTTTTAAACTTACTTTGGGTCACCTTGAGATAGGTATTTCACATTTTCAACTTAAAATAATGTCTACATTTGGAAAACATACTCTATAACCTTCACCTCAGTTACTAATAAGGCATTTAGGTGATAGCGCCCTCTGCTATCAGCAACGGGAATGAACTCTTTCAAAGTAAAACCCTTATCACCCGTGAATGCTATGTTAATAAGCCATGTGTTCATTGTGAGCACAATTTGACCATAGAATCAAATCAGGTGATGGTTTATGGGCTTTATAACTCCCTAAGAGTCCATATTTTTGCCTACGACACAATTAAACAGGTGTAATGTGAACAGAGCATTTTTGAGAGCTCAGAGATGAAAACTTTGGAAAAATGGCCATGTATGTTTTTGATGAGGGGACAACAGCAGTGCATAATTCATTCATACCACTGTAAACATAGTGCCACTCTTTGCTAATTACCTCTTTGAGCAGCAATGACAAATTTTGCCTTTAAACAAAACAAAAAAAAAGAAAATGTATCTAAAAAGATGACATAATGAATTTCATTAATGAGCAGTTCCGACAAAAGTACAATCATAAATTCATACAGGCAATAAGGATTAAGTGCATTGCCTAAGGACACAAAGTATGTGCTGCTGTTAAGAGTGAATTTGAATCTCACCAAAGTTATGTATAAGCGTTCAGTAAGATGGATGGATACATTAGGAGGGTTTCAGGCTTTGTATAGCAGCCCTTTCATTTCCAATTTAAATAACTATTTAAAACATGAAAAATCTATAGAACTATTGACATTCTAACTCAATTTTTTGACTTGATTTTATGAGAATAATCATACAGTGATTAGCTTTTTAATCGCATTGGAACAAACTGGCTCTGATAGCGCTGGTGATTCAGAATAAATGACTTAGTATTTTTCTGCCATTAGTGGCTTATTGCCAATTCTCTTTTTAATATTTTAATAGCATGTCAATTATGTCTCTCATTGGCTCTTTGGAGAGATGCAAATCGTGGGTTTGTGCAGGGGATGCTTGGAGCCGAGCGCAGCTGGCTGTCAGTGCTGTGGTCTCTGTCCAAAGTGTTTCCAATGGGAGCCGGTGCCACAGTGAGCAGCTGAAATATGACTGATATTATGAACTGGAGAGAGGCTTTGTTCCTGTTTATGTGATATTAATGAGATTAAAAGGCCACGTTGTCATTTTCTGCTCTGCACAGCCTGGAACACACTGCCTTGCCTGGTCTTCAGGAAAATAAGCTTAGAGTTTGGTGATGCCAGGGCTGATATAATGCCAGCATTTTTATGACCTGGTGTTATTCATTTTTGAGCATATTTTCTTTGCCAAGACATTTTATTAGACATGAGAGATGTGAAAGGGGAGAGACATTCTGCAAAGAGTCATAGCCTTGAGATGAACCAACACTACACAAGCGAGCTGCATTTGACCAAACTACGTATATGAGCAACAGGGTTCGAATTTGTCATAATTTCAGATGGAGGGCAGGGGTCTATATGTATGTAAGTATGAGAGATTTGCTGTTTTCCAAAGAAATAACCAAACTAACTGTGATCCACAAATTTGCGAGTGTTCCAAAGTTACTGACAACAATCATATTGGTGGTTGAATAATGGCACCACTTTTTGAAGTAATTATGAAAAAAAAACTAAAAAAATCTCTTGTTCATTAGTGCTGACAGAGAATATGTTAAACTTTGCCAGTGTTTGCTAGAATGCTCAGAACATTCTATTTACCAATTATATTCAACATTTGTGAATTTAATTTTTGGATATTTTATGCAAAGTACAATGTAACCAACAGAGAAAACAGGCTCTTTCCCCCCATGTGCCAATATGACATCATCACCTTCTAGACTCTGAAACCCACCGATATGAATAAATGAAACAACACACCACTCCACATACGCTTTGCACAAATAATTTGAACAAAACACGCTCGCTATCTCACACCCATCTCCTCCACCTGTCCCCAGGTCTCTGCAGGACCTGTCCAAGCAAACGGAACTTCCTTACGGGACAGTTCTGGACTCGGCCGTGTACGATCAGGTTCGCTCCAAAGCCATGAACCCCTTCGAGAGAGACCCCATGTACTCCCAGATGTGGCGCATGATCAACAGAACCGGAGGGGCCGATAACAACGTGGAGGAGTCCAGGGAGGGCATCCGAAAGGTAAGATACGATCTTATATCTCACTGTTATCGAGGCGAGCGTGCAGAGTGTTTTTGCATGAGCTGGTAATGTCTGCTGCCATATGGAGAGGAGATTAACTTCAACATGGGGCCGTAGCGTATTCTCCAACAGATATTAAAAAAGAGAACATGGAATTGCTACAGTGATATCGACAATTTAAAAAGATTTATTAGTTTGACTGTTGGTATTGGTTATTGTATGCATTTATATGTGAGAGGTAGGAAACAAACTCCCACGACTAAAATGGTTTGTAAAAATATCATACATGTGTGTGTAAATGGGTGAGTGGTTCCTTGATGTAAAGCGCTTTGAGTGCCTTGAAGGTGGAAAAGCGCTGTATAAAAATGTGACCGTTTACCATTTACCGTGATCATTAACGACCTAAACCTGTGGAAGCAATTGAAGAATGTCACTTTATCAAAATACGGTTGTTCCTCATGTTAAAGTAAAAGTAACCTCTTTCATCAATGATAAGTAAATCTGTACAGTCATAGAATTTAGTTATGTATAGAAGTCATGGAATTTTACTTTCACAGGGTTTGGTCAGGTTTAGTGTCTTGTCGCCCTCTATTGGCAAAAGTGGGATGTGATATGAAAAATAGAAGCATAACAAACTTATAAAGGCTAACAGACAGATGCCATTGAAGGTCTGGATTGATCATAACCTAGAAATGTATCCAGGATCAGATAGATAATCTCACCAAACTGCATTACGGTACTTAAACTTGTGTGAATTTAAAACCAACCAACTCAACTAGTCCTCGGTTAAAAGCAAAAACATCCGTAGCTGCGTGGCATGGCCCCTTCACCACAGTACTGTGCGTAGAGACATGCACATCCAATAAAAGTTGCGACTGCGTGCTGGGTCCAAAGACAAAAATTGTAGAAAAGAAAGAACAATTCCGCACTGCAGTTCTTTGGAGCTCCCAATTTTTTTGTATTATTTTAATGCCACCACAATGTGACGTTTCGGGGTCAAGCCCTTCTTACGAAATGTCACAGTGCGGTGCTATTAAAATAATCAAAACCTGGGAGCTCCAAAGAACTGCAGTGCGGATCGTTTCTTTCTTTTCTACCCTTTGCCACAGTCCTCATAAAGCCACTCCAACGATGACAGCCAAGTCTCCCCCTCTCCTCCAGTCTCTGTGCAGACCCTCCTCCAGAGCAAGTGTCTCTTCTCCTCACCTTCCAACGCCAGAAAGTTAACACAAGCGTTTCATAGACTCATTTAAGCTGGAGGTAAAGGCTGTTTTTCCAACTTGTTGACGTGGCTTATATTGATTAAATTGGAGTTTAGTAGGTTGAAGATGGTCCAAAACAAGATTTAGTCCAAAATGCAAAACACCCAAGATAAGAAAGTGTCAATACCAGTTTGGTACTGAGTGATGACTAAATCTTCAGTGTACTTGATGGAAGATGCAGCGTGGCCTGTGGTCAAAATTGAAATGGTTGTTGGTAATTAATGATTTTTTAAAATTATTTGCTTGAAGTTTCACTTTATTTAACCAGCATGAAGCAAGTCTGTCTTAAATACACCTGGATCTTTGCTATTGCTTGTTGTGACACACAGATTAAGACTAATTAAAGCTTTTCTGGTGAAGGGTCCATCACACGTTTGTCTCCACGGCGATGTTGTCGCTTTGCCTGAAATGTTCCACACAAAGCTAACTCTGTGGAGACAATCGGGTGACAAGGCCAGGCCAAGTTACAAATCAGATCTGTGTCGAAGCGGCCCTGCTCAGTGTGAATGCAGGTGTTTCAATGGATTTTTGAGCATTAAAAAGCCTTGTAATAAACGTGTTATCGATAGGTTTAATGCTACGCTGAGGAACATTCCAGGCAAAGCAGAAATATCTCCACGGAGACAAGCAAGTGACGGACGGAAGTGTTTCTGGCTGAATGCACCAACTAGAGAATTATAGCGCTACTTGTCTTCGAGTGCCACTTTATAAAAAAATAAAATAAAAAATTCTGATTTCTGTCACAGTTTATTTACGATACATTCCATCTGGGACTGTAAACGTAAACAAATGCAAAATTATGACAAACGAGACTTTCAGAAATCCACAAATTGCACCTTGTACCTAATTTACCTGTTTCCACTTTCGTCATTGTCTCTGCCACGAAAAAGCCAGCCATAATCGCTAGCTTATGGTACATCATTTGCAACTGTGTTTTTAATCAATGGGTGTTATCTCAGCTCTAAGTGCCGCCGCTTGCATTACGACTGAATGCAAAATCAAATAGACTTTACAGATGGTGTGAATTAGCCTAGCGAGAACGCAGAATTAGCTTGATGATATGGACTATTTCTAGCTTACAGTTGGCGTTTACAGTTTTTGGAATGGTTAGACAGGGGTGGTCCTTGTCGATGGCGCAGTAAGTCTGCCCGAATGATGTTGACAATTCTTGGATTACACACGCATGATTAAAGGCTTAATTTCCTGGCTGATTACTCGCTATCGTAAATACCTGACTACTTCTTCTCATTTGCAAGCGTCGAGTGTGGTTTTTATTAGATTTTTTTCACACCGCCGTCATCACTCGGCCCCCCTCCTACCACCGGCGTATTCGGTTTGAACGGGAGCCAGCACCAGTTGCGCGCGAGGAGCGGGGAGGAGCAATCAACGTGGCGGGAGGTTGTTTTTGAAATGATGAAATAAATGCGACACATAAGGGCACGCATTAGAGGCAGCGGTGTCGGCGTTCGGGGTTTTTGTCTCACAAGATTTGAGGAAACATTCTGGTAAGGGAAGAGACTAGTGTTGAAAATATATTAAAACGTAATTTTTATGCAATAGAATTAAATTTTCAAAGCCGCGCTATAAAACATTGCACATGGGAGGAATCAGTGAAGCTGTTATTGCTTTGTCTCACATTATGCAAAATGAACTTTTTGGAGTTTTCTACCATGTTATAACGCTCATCAAAAACATGCCTGAAGAGGTTTTTTTTATGTCATCCGTGCGTGTTTGAGTAATCTAGCGATCTCTCACGTGCCCTGTTCGAACCGTCCTTACAGTTTGCAGCATGAGCCTGTACAAAACTCCCACAAGGCCTCCACTCCCACACAGCTCTTTTCCATAAATGTACAAAACATGATACAAAACAATACACTACAACTTCACAAACCTGATCCGATGTGTAATTTAGCGGAATGCACGCTGATTGTGTTTGATAGCGCTTCTGAACGGGGAGCGTGGGAGCGTCAAAGACAAAACTGAACCTACCGTATTTTCCGGACTATAAGTCGCACTTTTTTCATAGTTTGGCCGGGGGTGCGACTTATACTCAGATGCGATTTATATGTGAAATATATGTTTTTTTCTTCATTATTATGCATTTTTTGGCTGGTGCGACTTATACTCCGGTGCGACTTATACTCCAGAAAATACGGAAATTACACAATTTAGTACGCTGTTTTTGGCGAATATAGCATTTTAAAAACGATAAAGTGTGATCAAAATACGTAATGTGTTAACAATACCCCATAGTGTAGCGCCCCTCCTTAAAGACCACAACCACCTCAAATGAACCCGGACTAGGACAGCTATAAATTCTGAGCATTCACAAATTGAAAAATGAACCATGAGTTTTGTTCCAATGTTAATAAAATCCCATGAATAATGCTAAACGATTTCCTCTAATGCACTGCTCTTCTCAGCGGAGGAGCCATGCATCATGTCTGTCAATAAAAACTATTTTTATTGCTCAAATTCCAAGAAACACATCACATTCTCCAAGCATCTTACAATAATGCGTTTAATCAGATCATCAGATGGAACAAATCTTCCAAAAGTGTCATTTGAGGCCCTCACCTGCCAGTCAACTCCTTCAGATCACTTAACACCTGTCATGTCTCTGTCATGTCCCGCCTCCTCCTCATCCTCAACTACTTTAATTCAATTGTAATGTATTATAGAGGAAGAGCAGTTGTCTTTACACCAGAGGGTTGAAGGTTCCAATCCCATGCTATCCAGGTGTCCCGATACTTTGTAATACGCCCTCCTTGCTTGCATGTCTGAAAGTGATTGTAATTGGTAGTTGTCGGGGAGCAGATAATGTCCATGAATTCAACAGTTATAAGAGTAAATGAATGAATAGTAGAAGAAGTAGTAGTAGTAATAGTAGTAGTAGTAGTAGTAGTAGCGGTAACATTAACTTTGGTTGACAGATGAACACAACAATCATTCCATTACAGCGTCAAGAGTCAATAAATAGGTTTAAATGTCCACTACATTTAAAAGAAGTAAAGAAGAAGAAGAGTGCCGCACATACACACACATTTCACGAGTGCTTATTTAACAAGCCGACAGCATTTGGCACAAAAGATTCTTTATACACCTTCTCTGTTGCTAAAGGCATTCTGTACCGACGCCACGATGGCATTAACTTCTCCTCCTCACACAGAGGAGGCTCAACATCACTCATGATGGACTTGGCCGTCCTGTACAAAACTGACCGGTAAAGGAGCTCCCATTGTGTCTGCTCTTTGCCAGTGATCTTCCCTGTGTACTTTACTGTTCTGTGGAGCTTGTTCTCGTTAGCCACTGTCAGATAAACCAAACCAGACTGAGATGTTAAAGACAAGAGCACTTTCCATCAGGCCGACACACACCCTGTCCACAGTCTGTGAGCTCACTGCAAACCCTCTGAGCCTTAGGATCATGCAGAGTCTACGGACGCATTTCTTATAGAGCTCATCTTTATTTAGCAGTAGCAGTGTGGTAGTAGCAGCAGTAGTAGTAGCA
>KN482190.1:23347-58302 GCA_000787095.1 Periophthalmodon schlosseri | reverse complement strand
GCAACTGGGGCAACCTGTCAGGAGCAGTCGGTGCCACAATACAGCACCTACAGACCCATCTCCAGCTTGGTTTAGTCAGGACTACTTAGCTGGAGTTCCAGTAGTCGGCAAAGCATTAACATCTCCAAGGAGACAGGCTGGTAGCAGACCTCCCACTGGAAAAGTAACGTTTAACTTTAACTTGCAGCCTTATGTTTTCACTTACAACTACATTATAGTGTTGTTTAGTGTTGGAAAACAGTTTCTCAAGAATTGTCAAGACTTTGGGCCTTTTCTTATGTAACCACAACAGAAGCCGTATTCAATCTCCAAAGCATAAAGTATATCACCAGCTCCGAGGGGGAAATAACGTACTCCCCAAAAAGCATTTCATTTCGAGAACTCTTTGAACAAGTTATGTTTGGGCACAATATGGACTTTAATTACAATCCCCAAGTGTGCAAATATGATACCGCCTTTAAGAAGAAGCTTAGTTAAGAACCAGCTTTAGATTTCTCAAAGGGAAATGTCCTCTCCATAGTCAACGCATTTGTTCTTTTTAAGACGCCTAATGTGGTGTTATTGTACTAATGCATTGTTGCAGAAAAATACGAAAGAGCTAGGCCTACATGTCTTCTGAAGTGCATTTTAAACCTCTCATAACTCTGCAATTGTTTGGATTTGGTTAGCTTTCATTTCACCGATCAGACTAGTTGCTGCATTCATTAGAATATACAGCGCACAGACTTTCCCTGTGCAGCTGTTTGAAAGCCCAAAGACCTCACGTTTTATGATGACAAGTTTGCATTTATTGATTCATTTGCACATGTAAATTGTGCCTCCATCTGGACATTTTCTACATCTGCTGAGTATTCCACAAATAAGCATACGCTGTGTAAATAGTGTAATGGAAATAACCAATTATAAAGGCCTTTCCATTTTATTTTATTTGTGTAGTTAAGTAGCTATTCAGAGTCTCATGCCCTTTCTCTCTCAGGCTACTCCAATTTATTCTACAACACCCATGTGCAAGTCATCTGAGGTACTGCCACCATCCACTGCATGCCATACTATTTGTGATGCAAAAATAATGCAAATCTGTGCCCATTTTGTCTCATGTATTTGAGTGTGGCAATACTGAGTGGATCTGACTAAATACTAAATAATGCAAAATTAAATAAACTTTAAAAAAAAACAACAACACCACTGAGAAATTCCCAGGAAATACATAAAATGAGGAATAACTAAACTAAACAATAAGGCACACAGGTTTGCTCATTGACAAAGAGGCAGTTCCAGTTTTAAATAAGTTAACATTTAATCACTTAACAAGTGCTTTTAAATTATGAGCTGTGTTTTATGTTCACATCTTAAAGTTCAGTTCATACTTGGCTTTCTTTGTGGAACAGTTGCTAATCTTGTTCAGTCCATTCCAATAAGTTAAAATAAAATGTTACACAGTTCACGTGATTTATACACTAAGGCAAGACAGCAGCCCCCCAAAAGGGCCAGTGACGTTGGACCCCATGCCTGAAGAGAAATGTTTGTTAGTTTTTCATTATGGTTTAACCTGGTGAGAGAAAACCTACAGCTGGCCTACAGAATGTACCCCTGGATGTACGTCGTCACACCCACAATGAGCCCTTCCCTCACAACCCAAACTGCCCATCACCAGCTACATGGAGGACTCCAGCAGGGACACGCCAACCTCACAGCCGGCTACACCGAGGACCCTGGCCCCATTCGTTGTGACATGGTGCGTCGCGGGACTTCCCGCTGCACTAAAAATAATTGACATCATCAACTACAAATCTACAGATTGCATGAATTTGGAAAGAACAACAATTTACCTGGCCCTGCAGAGATGGACACGTACCCGACCACAAGTAGTACGAGAAGAGCAGAGAAAGAGCACTTAGTACGAGGTATTTTTATAGTAGGGGGTGCGCCATCTGTTGGCTAAGATGGGCGCAACCCTTACTGCTAAATGAGCTAAATGTGTCTCACCTCAGTATATCGCATAAGCAGCTCTTGAGGTCAAAGTCAGCTACATGCTGTCTGCATCTAATTAGAAAGCATTTTATTGTCCAATAAAATCAGTCCAGTCAGGAAGTGCACATTAGCATGCTAGTTGTTGTTAGTTTTACAGTCACAGCAAAACTCAGCTCCACTCCGCCCTGATGTGAAGTGCTTATAAACTCATCACAGTAAATATAGAATGCATAAAGTAAATGAGAAATAACTTTGGACACTGCAAACTGTAAGACAATAAGTAAGACAGGAAATCAGGTAATGCTGGACTTTCTGGTGCTTATATAATACGCTAATAAGTTGAAAACTATTTTTCCTGTCTTGGTTCCATTGCATGTTATTCTTTGGTTACAATGTTCCACAGTATGGTATTAAGCCTTTATATTCTGTATTCAATAAAATACAGACGTTATCATTGCCAAAAGAAAAAAAAATAACAATAGATTATGTGGAGAGGTCAAACTGAATAAAGTCGACCTAGACCTGTATTTAAATTTTCCAGTTCAGTTCCCTTCAGGTTTCTAATAGCTCTCCGTTTATTTTTGGAAAATGGACACACTTTTGACATTTCTTTAGCTTTGCGTCACTGCTAGCCTTCATCTTTTGTTGCTACTCCTTTGAAAAGATCTTCAACCAGAATACATCATTTTGTCTCGTCTAGACTATTGTCCTTAAAGAATCCTCCAGTGAGCGCGTCGCATACAGACTGTTCTTTTTATTGTAACATGTTTTTTGAATTTATTATTAACTTTTCAAGGCTGCTTTAAACTTTCAAGCGCACATACTTAAAAGCTGCTAAGGTTGTCGTAGCAAGGTTTTTTGTTTGTTTATGCAGTGTATGTTCAATGCTTTTAACAGTCTTACCTTATTAAACGGAGGCGTCTAAATGTTATGAAGCATTTCTTGCAATATAGAAAGTTACACAGTTATACAGTTTAACATTTATAGACTGAGAGAGGATGAAAAGCACACGCACACACACAACAATCTAAGTATTTAAATTTTGAAAAAGGTGAAGCATTGCTAAGTTGTAAAAAGGACATCCCCAAGTCTGCAATACAAAAAATTCCATCCAAAAAGAGGTTCCAATCTACGCACAAGAAACACAATATTTTAAATGTTTAACAAAATAAAAATGTGATATATTTTTAGTTAAATAATCACTATCGTGTAAATTCTGTAGTGAAATGTACTATACATGGATACTTTTTACTCCACTACATTTTTGATCAGGACTGACAAGTAAAAGTATTTTTTATTATTGTGTGAGACCTGCTGAAAACAGCTAGAATAAAAAAATCTCAAAATCTGTGTGAAATACTTTTACTTTTTACTCTTTAAGTACATTTTTAAACGGGCTTAAGTAAAAGTATTCATACTTTTACTCGATTTTTTCAGGTGATACTTTTTAGTTTCACTTCAGTGTTTTTTTGCTCCAGTATCTGTACTTACTTGTATAACTGTATTTTAGTGAACTGAGTCGTCTTGCCTGTTCATTAAAGTTTTCACAATAGCTACTGTTGTTTTTAAGACGGGTGTCCGCTGTGTGATTTTGGCTGTGATAAAAGAGTTTATGATCGTGGGGAAAATCTTGAGTTGTAGCTAAAATCCATGGGTCATAGGTTTCACAGTGAGACCGGGACAAAGATCAAACTTTGACCCGTCAACAAGCTGCGACTGATATCAAGCCTGTCTGATATTTCAGAATCTTGGTTGCCTATGACTGCACTTTTCAATGACTTTTCTGGTGAGCCTACGCTAGCACATTCTGTTTTGTTTTGCATAGACTAATTTAATGGCAAACAAGTAAAGTATTTTAAGTTATGCTACAGAAAATACCAATTCTACGATGTCCAAAGTAGTTTATATAATGTCTGTGTAATCCTTCAGTCGTTCAGGTATGAGCCATAGTAAAAGAAAAAATCAAATCTGTCAGCTGGACAAAAAGTTGTAAGAGTGAAGACGTTTCGCTGCTCATCCAAGCCGCTTCTCCAGTTCTGGTCAGATCACTGATGGACACTGTCTTATATCTGTCTGAAAGTAACCCACCTATTGGGCTGTATACACAATAGGGCTAGCCTAGTATAACTCAGGCACAGTTCTCACTTAGTGTAGCTCATTAGACCTAGCCTACAAACAGAAACTGCAAACAATAGGTGTGTTAGTTTCAGTGTAGTTAGCTCCTCCCCTCAGATAGATATAAGGCAGTGTCCAACAGTGATCTGACCAGAACTGAAGAAGCGGCTTGGACGAGCAGCGAAAGGTCTTCACTCCTAAAACTTTTTGTCCAGTTGACAGATTAGAATTTTTCTTTTACTATAGTTAATATAATAGTGAATTGTACACATAAATCCTCACAAGGCAGGAAGAAGCTTCTGCCTTTTTTAAAGAAGACATATCGTGCTCGTGTCTGCTATATAGTTATAATCTATGACACCCGTGGATCATTACGTTTGGACATTTTAAATCACAATATTCATCTAAAACGACTTAATAAAAGAAACAAGTCCCCCTACTGACGTGTTAGAAAACCGCGGCGCCCAGTTGGAGCAGATGCCGCCGTAAACATCATCACAACAAAGAGCTGAGTAGCTGTCTGCCCCTCCTATGGATAGCTGCAGATCAAGCTAGCGAGTAGCTGATTTTTTTTTTTTTTATTTGTACCAAAATGACTACGCAACACTGCCAAATCAAGATCCATATGCATATCAAGAAAATGCATATGGAAGAAAATCAAACTGGAGAATGAAGTAAGTACAAAGCAGTATATGCCGGTAACGGTGACAACGGGAATCGATCGGCAATATGGCGTCTTGAAAATAAGCGATTAAAGATTGCTGAAACATGCACGAATCACTCCAAAGACGACGCTGGCTGAGTAAATGATGAGAGGAAACAACTATAACATGGTTCAAAGCTCTGAAAAGTCGACTTTGCAGAAAAAAGCTGCTGGGTAAGAACGGATCCACCCCCTCTTCTTCCTCTATGACAAATCTGGTCCCGTGTTCTTTGCAGTGTGAGCGCAGAGCAATAAGTAACAGTGCATTTGATTTTATGCCCCATTTGACCTGTAATAGCTCTGAAATAATGGCTGCTGTAAAAACCATAGCACATTTCCAAAGGTCTTAAGGCCCCGGATAAGATATACTGTTGGGGACATATTTTAGCGCGGGCATGACAGCAGTGGTCGCAGAATGGAACTGAGAATAAATAATTCATGGCACACAATAAAAACATGAAGGTGACTCCGTAGTTCAAACTGTGTGTAATGATGGGTACGCGATACATGTGAAGATTACTGTGTGTTGGAGCCAAGTGTCAGGTGAGACAGAGGAGGTATGTAATAAATAGTGTTAAGATATTGCATTGTAATGTTGTCATTGAATGGCAGTGGTGGAACGTAACAGTGGGTACTTTTTACTTTTATTTCACTACATTTGAGAGCAGGTATCTGTATTTTCTACTCTGCTATATTTTTGAACAGGACTGAAAAGTTAAAGCAGTTTTTATGATAATTTGAAACCTGCGGAAAAGTCTTTGGGGTTTATTTGTATCATGTTCATAGTTTGAGCAAACAAAATAAAAATAAAAAAAAACGGAAAAAAGGAAAAAAAACTAACAAACTATAAATTCAATAGTTTCTGTTGAACAAAACTGAGTACAGATCTTTATAAAATCACTACATCTGAAGCTCACAATCTGTGTGAAAATATGTTTTACTCTTTAAGTACATTTTTAAACGGCTACATTAACACTTTTACTGAAGTAGATTTTTTCATGTGATACTTTTACTTGAGTATTTTTTTGTTCCGGTATCTGTACTTAACTAACAAAATTGAGTACTTCTTCCACCACTGTTGAATGGCTTGGCACACATTTTAATAATAATGCCAAGTCTCTAATGAGAGGATATTTTTTGCAGTCTGTCAGAACAAAAGTGAATGGACTTGGATAAGCTATGAGTCTCTGTATAGAACCAGAACTTGCCTGGACTCCAACTTGTCAAAAAAGAACTCAGACTTGGATTCGGACTTGACTCGTTATAGCTCTCATGTCGTTATATTGTCTATCTATCTAATTTAAAAAAAAATGATAATAATGTTTTTGAGTCATGGTTTTATAAGGGAACGGTTTGTAATATTTAGATTTTTTTGTGGGATTTCTTTCTCCTCAGATACGAGGTAGCTTTTACTGATAACAACTGCAATGTTATTTATTTACACGTTGGATACGAAGGCCAAGTTGTTTATGTTATAATTTGGTGTTTTGCTTCTCAAGATGATTATCCAATCAGAAAGCAGAATGAGCCTCACATGAGTCTCTCATTTGGGTTGCCAGTGCTGAAATCCTGTTGGTTTAAACCTAAAATGACTCTCCCTGATCTGAATCATCACGACCTAAACCCCAGCGCCTGCAGCCAATCATGAATCAGTGCTAGTGCGGCCTCTGCAGCTCAGTGAGTGAATTCTGGAGGTTCTGAGCTTTCACATGAGGCCAGTCCATATACTGAGAATGAGAAAAACGTGCATGTGTCTCTATCTGCAAGTACTGCAGTGTCCACTGAGAGAGCTCTATAGTAAATAATCAGAAAAAAGGGGCTGGAACTTGGTTTTATATGATAATCACTCAGACTTGGACTTAGACTTGCACTGGGAGACATAAGGACTTGATTTAGATCCGACTCATCATCATAGCTTAAACACTTAACACTTAAACGGTCCTAATCACTCACTACGTTTACATTCACACCAGAATAAACACATATAAATCCAGGAACTAGGTTTGAGATGTTGTGAATCGAATGTCAATGATCCCAATGACACATTTTGAGAAGCCAGTACACACTCTGATAACCTGCAGGCCGGTAACCACGCAGTCCGATTTACACTAGGCACAGATTAGTTGAGGCGTTCAAATGCACAGGGTAAAAAACAACCAGGAAAATATTAGACGTGTTTGGACGTGTACTCACTCATTTTAGATCAACAGCGGTTGCAACTTTGGTTTGGTCTGCGCCGCTACGTTAAAGTGAATATGAAACTTTTATTTGTGCTGTGGAGAGCCAATAATTTGAAAATAAAATGCTCAACATAAATGAGTCGCTTATGTATTTCTGCCAAGAGTGTGGTTATGTGTAAGTCGTTTTTATTAGTAATTATAGCTGCAAAGTTTTAGTGCTTATGCTAAATTACTAAAAGAGCTTGAACGCCTCGTAGCTCCCGTTTGCACCATGGAAGTATAATAAAATCTGGAAGGTGAACCCAAGATGGCGTTGTAGTGTTTTCAATGTCCTGTGCTCATTGGCGCATGGGCTCAAAAAGAATTTTCTCTTCCGCATTACTTCCTCAATATGGGCTAGCGCCTCCCACCATGTGACGTCAGGATCAGAGAGGACTAAATCTTACCAAGCAAACTTTTAGGCGCTTTGAGGATGTAAAATGTGTTCATGTTGTGAAAATAGAGAACAATCCCTACAAAATCCGACGTCTGTGAAAGCTGTGGATGCCTTGTCAGCTGAACATGGGCAGTTTGAATTCCCAAAAAATGCATTGCGCTCTATGGGAGAATTTTTGCGCTCAAGCTCCTGGGAGCTACAGTACCTATGGAGCGGCCACTAGTCAATCTCGCCCGTCTGGTATCCATGGTTTGCACCTGTTCTGTTCTTTGGCCTGCATGTAGACTGGGATAAGAGTGGTTTTGGACGTGGACTCGAAAAATCCTGACTCAAACCCTGATATAATCTCACTTTGTCATCACACATCTTGTTAGTTACAAACAGTCTATCAGTAGTCTGCTCTGACCTTCTCTCTCTTTTGAATAATAATGATAAACTAAGTAGGGAGCGGTTGTCAATCTCCTGCCAAGAGCATGGGTCGTCTTGTGGGGAGCAGGGGACATAAAGGGGATTTATGCTGAAGAAGAGACGAAGAGGAGGACAGGAGAAGGCTGACTCAGCATCTCAAGTTTAATGTTCGGCAAGATTTTACAAAGAACAATTAGCAGCACTGAAACTTTTCTCACTGCAGTATTTAAATGTTTTAGGGCATCATGAAAGCTGATGGTGAAGCTGGGGAAGGCGCAGTTTAAATTTTGTAGACTGATGTTGTGTCCCTGGGCAAGGCACATCGGCTAAATTGTGTCACTGTATATATAGCTTGAGCTTTTATGCAGTTTTACTGGTTTGGACTCACATTAACTGCGTTTAAAGGTGCATGTTATATAACTTTTCTAGCGGATAGTCTGCAACCTGTTTGTCTCCATGGAGATGTTGTTTTTGCCTGGTATGTTTTGCATTATGGCATTAAGCTTATGTATCACCATGGAGAAGAGGTTGATGGGTCACAGATTATTTACTATTGAACTATAACTTAATAATGTAATCATAATTGTACATTTTTGTTCTTTGTAAATTGCAATATTACTCAAAAGTGGCTTAGTAATGGAAATGGGACCATTGACTTCCTGTTCAAAACTGCAGGGTCTTAGTGGCATTTAACGTAGCAAGAAGCAGATTTTCATGTATGTGTTTTAGTTTTTGAAAAGTAGTGGCCACGTGAC
The DNA here is from genome assembly GCA_000787095.1 of Periophthalmodon schlosseri. Lineage (NCBI taxonomy): Eukaryota > Metazoa > Chordata > Actinopteri > Gobiiformes > Gobiidae > Periophthalmodon > Periophthalmodon schlosseri. The sequence continues at coordinate 49,734 of KN482190.1, read as the reverse complement.
ACTTTAGAACCCTTCATGTATCACTCTGAGTTAGTGATGTGACGTTCACAAACGATACGGCTCTTTTGAACAGCTCCTTAATGTGAAAAGTTGGAACCGGATCTAAATTTTTAAAAGAACCGAATCTTTTTCTTTCTAATTTATGCATTTTTTATCTAAATTAACGCTAAACCAACACAAGGATCAGCAGAGAGGCAGAGATTTGTGCACAAAAAACATATTTAGCATCATAATAACAGTTTTTTTTTTCATTATTATTATAGTGCAATGTTTTTTGGGTTTTGTTTTTTTTTTAGATTATGCATTATTTGAAAGGGTAAACACTCTTCCGCTCCCAGTTTGAATCATTTTAAACAGATCTGAGCCTTGGTCAGTTCTCTCTGTGATTAGTTTGTAGATAAAATGAGTTCTCACATGGGCTTCTGTCATATAGGCCTAAATAAATAGTAAAAGAGCCAGTCTTTCGAACGGCTCTTTGAAACGAACAGATCCAAAAGATTCAGATTCCATAAAAGAGCTGAAAGTCCCATCACTACTTTTTTTTTTCTTCAAATAATCACAACAACATAAAAAAATAAAATAAAATAAAACAAATCTCTCATCATTATCTTACTCTGAGTTGGAGTTTGATGATTTTTTAAGTCCTCCTGCGTGTCCTGCAGGCATGAATGAAAAATTCAGTTTGCACCTATCTCGTGTCCTCCCCATTAGTGGAATCAAAAGTTTCTATTTTAATCCCCCGTCAGAGAGAATTCACAAAAACCAAACATGTTTTGACCTCTTGTAACCAGTAGCGCGGCAGAGGTGGTTGCTTAGTTGTCCATCATTTGAAGTTAGTGAAGAAGAAGAAAAGAGCTTGATTAAAATATCTGAATTTTACATTGCATCCCTCACACAGGATCCCCCAGGCCACGCGCTGTTAATGGGCTAACGAAATGTGATCAAACTCTGACTAAGGATTCAAAGTCGATACATCAAGGTGAACACACACATTAGAAGGTCCAGAATGATGGTAGTAAAACAGCCAGGATAATGGAGAGAGACATGCTTCATTATATGCCAGTGGTGTTGTTAGGACGGCCCCCGTTTAAGATGTAATTACAACTTGCCACTTGAGTGAACGCTGTTGGAGCAAGGATTAGATTATAGGGATGTATGACTTTGAGTAAATGAAATAATGATGTGGAATAGACAGGAAACTTAACCCCAACTTAACCCCAAAGTTAAGTTGGGGTTTTTAAGTAGGTTGAAAACTACCCAGCAAAAATATATGACGTTTGAGTTAAAATGAGATACTTGTAATGGGTGTTGTGCTTTATGTAACTTTTACAGAGCTTCTGCCACCTTCATTTCTCCACGGAGATGGTGCTTAGTCTGGAATGTTTCACGGTATGGCATTAAACTCGTCACCATGAAGACGCAGTTGACGCCTGCAAGTTACAGATCAGATCTGTGGAGAGCAGAGCACAGTAACAGTGCCTCTTTTGTTTCCAAGCTTTTTTTTTTTAAGTAGAAACACCAGTAATTGAAAAATACGATTTATTAATGCCATACAGTGGAACATTCCAGAGAAAAAATAACATCTCCATGGAGACAAGCGTGTGACGGACCCTCCACCATAGTTTCATAGTGCACCTTTAAGACGGTAAGACTGTTTGACTTAAAATTTAAAATGCAACATGTAACAGTGGTACCAGTGGCAGTGTTGCTTTATATTAGGAAGGTTGAAGGTTCAATTCCAGATCCGACCAGTGCATAGAAGTTTGTTATGTGATGTGCAATAGACTGATTGGTGGACGGCGGAAAAACAATTTAATGTATTATTATAATTTCACCTTTAATACGGTGAGACTGTTTGAGTTGTATTTTAAATAAGAAAAAAGTTGCATCAGGTGACAGCGGTACAAGGGATAGTGTTGCTTTATAACTGGAAGGTTGTTGGTTCAGTTCCAGGTCCGACCAGTCCTCATAGTTACTTATATGATTCACTTACCATACCTATATATTAATGTGGCGTGAAAGTGAGTGATTGGTGGAGGTCAGAAAGTCCCTTGGTACAGATTAACAGACATATTTTTGTCTGTCAGCCCTAGGGCAGCTGTAGCCTAACTATTATTATAGTTATTATTATAGTTATTAATTACTTGAACCTAGCCTGCCTCGCTACTAAATCAATCCTAAATCACCCACTAAAATAATCATTAGTATTCTTAGACCATTCCATTTTTATGCATGTTTACATCCCTTTTTTGCAGCGTGTACAAGTTGAGTAATTTGACCTTTTTGTCCTGCCTGGCTTGCTCCATCTGTCTCCCAGAGGAGGGCCACAGTTATCAGCTGAGGACTTGGCCCAAACACCGTTATTTTGGACAAAGTGCTGAGTGGACAGTATCGGGTGTCCTCTCTTTCTTCCTCCTTCACACATCAGCTGTCCCTAAACTATAAATCATTTTAACGCTTGTTACAGGTAAAGTCTGAAAAACATGGCACCGTAACAAGGTGTTCCACAATGATAAGCCTCAGGAGGCGCTTCCTATTCGTTTTACATCAAAATTATGTTTACCGAGTCAGGATTATTGTTCAGAAACCAAATTCTAAATCCTAGTAACTCAAATTGATTTAAGGTCTGTTACTTATTGCATCCAATATAAAAAAATAAAAGAAAAAAAATAACAAAATAAAGTTTCTAAAATTTATATTCACATTTATGAACAATTTAAAAGGCACATGTTAAATGAACTTTTTTGAGCTTTGAACCATTATGTTATATAACATCGTCTCTCATCAAACACATACCTGGAGTTGTGTTTAGCTTCATTCACGCTTGTTTCAGGAAACCTTACTGCACAAGTTTCCTCCCTCCCTCGTCGTATTTTCCCAGGATTGTGATGTCACAATTTTTCAGTCCAAAATCGTCGCCAGACTCGTTCAAAGCATATCTGCTGTCAAACTGCGTTCATTCCAGTGGCCTGGCTACATTACACTGGGGCAAGTGCAATGATTCACTTGTTTAATCGATGTATCAATATATTTCCTTCTCGATTCACTAGAACGGTTGCCGCTCCGTACCGAAGCAAGCTGTACAGTGTGGGATGGACGCTACAGCTGCCGCTGCCTTGTGCTTTATAAAAGGTAATCTCAAATTCACATTACAAAAGTATAATTGCAAAGTATATCTGCCAAAGCAGAGGAACTGCACACAGAAGGAAGAAAGGGAAGAGCTTGGCTAGAGTCACCTCTAGTTAAGTGAATGTTAGTTGTAGTTTTGCAGCAGGCAACTAGTGATGCTTTTAAAATAAAAGTGTAAAATCATTCTGTTGTCTTCATGCTTAATAACTTGTTGATGGTTTTACTCATACAAAAAAAGCACTGTACTAAATCAAAACATCGTTTTAAAGGAACTGTATTGAACTGAATTGAATCGTTCCTAAAAAAAAGTCCAAAATTGCTTTTTTATCGTATTGTTTGGCTTATATTGATATACATCATATCTTGTCCTAAAAACGTATTGTTATAGACCTAAACACAATGTATAAGATGTGTTCTTTAAGTTCTTCAGTGCTGTTCTTTTCTCTACAGTAGCCTATACTTGAAACTCTCTATAAACAAAGAAATGAATGTGCATTACTAATTTGCTCTTCTAAAGCAATAACTTTAATACACAACTAATCTAAGCAGAGAAAATGCAAGCTCTTGCACTTTTCCACAGGTCTGCAGCTGTTTATTATCCATAATGAGAATGAATGCCACTAATATTAATGTTTACATGCAGCCATCCATACCACCATTAAACACCCAGTGATGTATGGGCCAAACCACACCCTCAAACCATTCTATGCTACAGAAGTTAGACTTTCTCCAAAACACTGCAGAGAACTTCAAAACTTTTATATTTGCTACAAGGTCACATACAAAACATGACAATTGGCAGAGATAGAGTAGCCAAAATAAGTAGTAAGTAAAAGTAGTGATCCAAATAATTACTCAAGTAAGAGTAAAAGAAGTATTTGGAGAAAGTACTAAGTAGTAATTTGGACTTGACGTATAAGTTAATGCAATCAGGCTTACAAAACACTGAATAATGCACAGATTCTGGAATTTCAAAAACACAAAAATACAAATACATCATATTTGAATGTGTAAGTAAAGCTGATGTTAGAATTATATTGTGAATGGTGAATTAGCCAATCAGGGACATGCATGGTCCAACAGAACAAGTATGGCTGCTTATGAGGGGAAAAAAGAAAGGAAGACAGGTGACTGAAAAATAGGTGACTGAAAAACATTGCAAATTTTGGCAGAATCAATGAGCGAAGCACTAAACTCTCTTAATCTGAAGTGAGAGAATATAGATTTTGTTCAAAATGATGTGTGACTAATGAGGCCCTTCATTTCACACGTGTCACTAAAATAACCAGATATACCAGGTAAAAAAATACAGAGAGATATCATCCTGGACTTGCCAGTCAAGTTATTCACATAACACTTTGGTCACTTGTAGATTCACAGTGGGAAGAGGAACCAAAACTTTTACTTAAGTAAGAGTATTGTCACAGAGATAAATATTACTAATCTCAAAAGTTTCAATTTCTTCCAAAAAGATTCAAGAAAATATACTTATAAAATACACATATGAATGTATATTTTTAGATTTATTTCAAGGAGGGGCCAGCTTTAATGAAACATGGCAACAGGCCCAACATGATAAATAAGACACTTTTTAAAATGATCTTACTAAGACTATTTTATTATACTGCTTATATATATATATATATTTTTTTTTTACATAAAAGTATGGGTCTTGAATACAGTCTTCCATGACCACTGTAATTTTTAATCAAATGTAACCTCCCTGTCTGCCGTAAACGCCTTTGCTGTCAGTTTGATGATCTAATAATCTTCTTGGGCTTCTTGAGTTTTCATTGCTTAGGATACGACCAGCGCTAACACAAGCTAATTGCCTGTTCTTCACAATCTTTTCACTCTATAATAGACTTTAAAGACCCTCTGAACCCACTGCGATACTGCGACTGCTGCAATAAAACCTGTGTAATGTTTGGTTAATTACTACTTGTCCAATCTGACCCCAGTGTTCGGCATAAATACTCAGTAGAAAGCTTCTTTTTGACCATGATAAGCTCCAGTATATTAATTATGAGAGGTGGGTAGAAGAAAAATATTACTCAAGTAGAAGTACAAAGGAGTGGTTTCAAAAATACGGTTAGTAAAAAAAAGCATTTGGGGAAGTTAGTACTAGTAACTGTAGGCTAAGTATTGAATGTTCCACAGTATGGCATTAAATGTATCAGTCTTGGCTTGGTGTTTTTATTGCTGGAAAAAAAATACCTCGGAAAACATGCATTCTTACTTCGAGCAGTCGCCTCTCCACGGATTTTACCAGTAAATTGACCTGCTGACATCACATGCTTGTCTGTATGGAGAAAAAGTTTAATGTCATATTGTGGAACATTCCAGACAATGCAATAACATCTCCATGCAGACAATCAGGCGGTGTATATTGCTGTCTGAAAACTACATGGAGAAGTAACTTTTTTTTTTTTTCTTTTTTAAGTTTCCTCATCAGTGTAAAATAAAATGAGTAGGCAACATTACTCAGTAGATAAACAAAGGCGGGTCCTAGCCTGGGTGACACCAGTGGGAGTTGAATTACGAGTGCGCTGGCCTATTCGCTGGTGAGGTGCTTTACAGTGATGTGTACACTTAAAGCGGGGCACAGTTGATGCATGGGATTATATTGGGTCAGTGCTGAAATGGCTCTCTATGAAGTCATAATAGTGATTCATGTTTGATTTTGCTGGGGTGGGTTTTATGAGAACGGCCATTTTGGAATTCCACAACTCTTTTATGGTTCGGTTTGTGTCAGAACAAAGGGCATTGTGGCGGTTGCTATAACACGTCGCACTGAAGTTGCGGCAAGAAAAGGTTGGTTTAAAGAATGCATACAACTGACTTTTTATCTGTCGACCGTGTTATGTTGTTGTCCCCTTGTCAAAAATATACCTGGATTTGCGTTTTGTTTCATTCACGCTCATTCACGCTTATTAATCCAAAGTCGTCTTCTCTGAGCACTTGCATTTTGCCTGTTTAGTTGCGTCATAGATAAAACTCCGTACTTCTATGCAGTTTTTAAGACCATAAACCATCACTGGAGCCATTCTACGGTCAAATTGTGTTCATTCATGTGGGATTTGTTTACTTTCCCATTGCTCATTCCCATTGGTGACACCAGAGGGGCCTCCAGTGCCTAAATGCCTTATTGGAAATGGAGGTGAACTTTTGTATATAGTATATTTTAAGTTAGAAAATGTGAAATACTTATCCCAAGGTGACCAAAAGCATGTTTAAAAGAGAATTAAAGCCACAAGAATGCATATTATGTGTTCTTCAAAGGTTTTATTGTGTGCGTTTTGTATATCTTCACAAAGTATTTCATATTTATAGCTTAAAATATTACATATTTTGGCAACAAGGTCAAGTTCAGTTTTTCTCACTTGTTGTGGTTCTATTGGCCTGGTAGCATAATCTGTTTGTCTCCGTGGAGATAGATCAGTTAAACGTCATACTGTGGGGAATGCCAGGCAGGAGGCGGACACTCCACCAGAAAAGTTACATAGTGCACCTTTAGAAAAGTTGGTTTTGTATTTGGCTGAAACTGCATACATATGTTAAATTTTTCATGTACTAAATATCGCTTGTATATATTTAGTAAAAAAAACATGCAGGAAGAGCATCTGTTATTAAAAATCTCCACATAAAAAATTAAAGTCACTGTGCTTCTTAAAAACGTGGAAAATCAAACTAGTAATTTTAGACGTTTTGCAGTGGTCCAGATTTATTCCTCGCTTACCCTATGCATTCTGATCATGCTAATTATACACTGCGATGAGTTTGTAAGTGCAGTCTCAGAGACAGGAGCAGAGTTTTGCCGTCATGCTAATATGAACAACCACTAGCATGCTAATCCTTCCTGATTCTCAGACAATAAAACGCTTTATAATTCGCAGACAGTACACAGTGGACTTATTTGACCTCAAGAAACGCTTTATAATTCGCGGACAGTACACAGTGGACTTATTTTGACCTCAAGAGCTGCTTATACAATATATCTGTACTGGGGCCGGACCAAATATATGGAAAAAATTGGGTGCGGGCCTTTAAACATGACCCTGCCACCGTTATAAAAATAATGCCGTATGCAAGAGTGATTTTTTTTTTCCAAAGGGCTTACGTGATTGGATGAAAGTTAAGCAACGACTACTAACTAAAATCTTTTTGCAAGTCCTCCCAAGTTTTCTATTTCCTGCAAGTCACTACACATGAACAGCTCTGATTTTACAATTCTCCCTCTTTGCCTCATTATTATCGCGTTTCCAACCGGTTCCAAACAGCACAACTCATCCGTCAGATTAGACAAGTGCTCAGAGTACCCAGACCTCCTCCGTTCCACCTGGTACTCCAACAGACTGCATGAAAACAATATAAAATCTCCCTCAATTGTGGGACACTGGATTGGCCTTTAAAACCGTCAGGGATGGGGCACCTGCAGCACTTCAACCTCATGTCAACAAGTCGTACTGCGCCCACACCTGCTTCTCGGAGATCAGGGCCCGAGCGGAGCGCCTGGTTCACCTGCAGAGAAGCCTCACTTAGGAAATTTTGAGTTGGGGATCGTGCGGTTTGGGGCGATTACCCACGGTTCAGCGGGGTAAGTGGCTAGCAAGTCATGGCAAGGGTAAAGGAAGCAATGTGGAAGAGTTGTTGATTTGAAGTTGCACTGTTTAAACTTTTTAGTGAGATGTCAGCCATTTTCCTGTTTCCATAGAGATGTTATAGCTTTGCCTGGAGTGTTCCACAGTATAGCTTTAAACATATCTAGCTTTCACTGTTCAATTACAGATGTTTTTACTGCTCAAAAAGTTGGAATACCTCTCAGATCTAATAAAGTGGGAATACTTCTCCACAGATCTGATCTGTAACTTGGCCAAGTAGAGTCACTTGCTGGTTTCTGTGGAGATAGGTAAGTTTAATCCCATACTGTGGAACATTCAAGACAACATAATAACATTTCCATGGAAAAGAGCTGGTGGTTGGTTGCCTATATGCTATAAATCTACCATATAGGCAAGATTCATGCTTTGGTTGAGAGTCCAAAAACTCTCAGCTCCAACACAAATTATTGTTGTGTCCATGGGCAAGACACTTTGACTTTGACCATAATGTGTGACTGTTGTGTGGAGTGATTCATTGGGATGGTCGTAGTGGTTGGTGGCACAGACTGGGAGTAAGGCTGCTGACAGTTTACCCCAGGGCAGGTGTGGCTACAGAACAGATATAGCTTGAGAATTAACACTCTTAAGCACTTTAAAGAGGGACTAAACATCTAAACTCCTGCGACGACCACATTTCAAATAGAGCTGCTAAACTGGGCAGTGCCTCTGGACTAATTGAGAGGGTGGTGTTTTTAATCAGAAACAAACACCTGTAGTCAGGGCAGTCTGGTGCGATGTCACCAACTACTGGAAATTGCAGGGGCCTGGAGGCAGCACAAACTAAGATTTAGGCGTTTTTGACCAGAAAGTTGCAAATTTACCTCATTTGTACTAAAGTTGCCAAAACATGCCTAGAACAGTAGGTGATGCTGCTAAAATATCATATACACTGTTCATTAGCAACAAAGTGAACTTAGTGTTAAGTTCCACTTTAAGAATCTTGTAAACATTTGAAGGGGAGTATACATTTAAATTATTTTTTCTTGTATATGCCATATGCTCTTTTGTTCTATATCTGTAAGCTTATATCTCTGTGCTTGTCACTATTTTCAAGGGTGTAATTTATTAGTGCCAAGAGCTGCTTCTGAATGCAGTCTTGGCAGGTGCACACAAGTTTTAAGTACTCAGCAGTGATGTCTTCCATTACAGAAGTTTGTAAAAAGAATAAAGTTTTACAGGCTTTTATTGTCACAGCTCAGAACCACTCATTGTTTCCTCGTCAAAAATATATAGAGAATTTTGTTTTGTTTCATTCAGTCGTTTCACAGAATCAAGCCACTATGCCATTGCGTTCTTACTTTATTATTATCAACTAGGGCTGTCGTCGACTAAAGCAATTCTTCGGCAATTAAAGACATGTCCTGCCGATCGATTAGTCAACTAAAAAGAGGCCTGGCAAAAGCTCTGAAAACTATTACGTATCTCTGTGTATCTGACCCAAACTGCACTCACAAGACACAACTGCAGGGGAGTTCATGCAAAAACAAGTATTTATGCAGAAAAAAGAAGGAAAGAAGAAAACAACAACGTGAATCATGAGTTGAATCTGTCTTTCTTACATATAAATACTAAAAAATACAAAATACTCAGTGAACTCACTCCTTTCTGCTGTTGTCCCATATTAATTTTTATAATCTAAATAAAATTATAATTGTCTAAGGACTAAAGGACTACAGCCCTATTATCAACAATGGTTTGCTATTTAAAAGGAAAATATGTAGCACTTATACAACAACTTCTTGCCTATTTTAAATTAATGTTGTCACGATACTAAAAATTTCAAACCCATACTTTTTCCTCTTTAAGTACATTTTTAAACAGGTTCTTTAATACTTTTACTTAAGTAGATTTTTTCATGTGATACTTTTACTTTTACTTGAGTTTTTTTTTTTTTTGCTCCAGGATCTGTACTTTTACTGAAGTAACAAAATTAAGCACTTCTTCCACTACTGCACTTTAGTCAACTGGAACACATCAAAAAGCAGCAGAAATCAAGAAAAGTTTACTGTTATACTTGTGGCTATTTCTGATGAGAGCCTCTAGAATTTTCAGTCTTTTTACAACTGGTTGACATGATGTCTTCATTTTGTCAAATATGAATACGTGGCACTGAAGCGGTGAGGGTCCCCTAAAGGCTAAGGCCGGCCCTGCTGGTTTTGATGCTAGTTTGATTATCGATTAATGTCTGATTTTTGATATTTTTCACAACCCTATTCCAAAATGACGGTTATATTGTAATGCTATCCACTCCTCCTGTGCTCACTGCTACCTTTGTGGTCTTCATCCTTTGTTCTGCCTTGTTCACGAGCAGCAGTGACCAGAGAACAACCCTGGTGCGGGGGGCTTGAAGCATCAATAATAATGAGAGGAGCCGAAGAGGCAGAGAAATAGCTGCAGTGAACACACACACACACACACACACACACACACACACATAGAGCAGAGTGATGTAGGCCTGATTAAAGTGTATGTCAGGTAGTCTGCATCAATACAAATAACTGTTTGGAGGAGTCTCTAAGTACGAATGAGGATTGCTGGGGAATGAGGAAGATTAACTTGAGAAACAGCACAAGGAGGCAGGTGAGGAAGAGGAGTAGAGAAAGGATGAGGGAGGGGAGGAGAAAGAGGAGGAGGAAGGAGGGAAGGGAGGAGGAAGAGGAGGAAGCGGGTGGGAAGGAGGTGGAGGAGAAGGGAAGAGGGAGAGGAGGAGGAGAGAAGGGAGGAGGGAGGGGGAAGAGGAGGAGGAGAAGGAAGGAGAAGAGAAGGAAGGAGGGAGGGGAGGAGGAGGAGGAGGAGAGGAGAAGGGAGGAGGGGAGGATGGAGAGAAGAGAAGGGAGGAGGAGGACAAGGAGAGAAGGGAGGAGAGAGGGGAGGTGGAAGAGGAGGAGAAGAGAAGAAGAAGCGAGGGGAGGAGGAGAAAGAGGAGGAGAAGAGAAGGGAGGAGGAAGGGGAGGATGAAGAGGAGAGAAGGGAGGAGGAGAGGGAGAGAAGGAGGAGGAAGGGAAGAAGGAAGAGGAGTCAAGGAAGGAGGGACAGGAGGAGAAAGAGGAGGAGGAGGAAAAGGGAGGAAGAAGAGGAGGGTGGCCATACGAGCTTGTCAAAGCCTGATCTCGTCAGATCTCAGAAGCTAAGCAAGACCGGGCCTGGTTAATACTTGGATGGGAGACTGCGTGGAATATGCCAGTGGGGCGCCAGTGGCATAAACTGTTGTTGTGTCCTCAGGCAAGACACTTCACCCACATCGCCTAGTATGAAAGTGGTGTGTGCGTGAGTGAATTGGGGCAGAGGGGCTGGAGGTACAGATTGGCAGCCTAGCTTCCGTCAATCTGCCCCAGGGCAGTGTGGAGTGAATGAAAAATTGACTGTAAAGCGTTTTGGGCATCTTGAAATGCATTAGATAAATCCAGTGGTTAGTTAGTTAGTTGGGAGGAAGAGGAGGAGGAGAGAAAGGGGGAGGAAGAGGAGAGGAGTAGGAAGAGGAGGAGAAAAGGGAGGGGAGGAAGGAGAGGGTTGTTGATAAGTGTTGCTACCAGGGCGGCACCAAGCAGTCAGGCCAGGATAAAGACTGGGTGATAAATGGGTTTGACCTTCTGTTCTGGCTGTGTTTGGAAATGCCAACAGGATCTTGTCAACAGAGCAGACAGAGCAGATAATGCAGTGTTGATTTTGTGTTGTAGATTTAAAAATACTTATGTTTTAATGTGTTCGTAGATGTTTGTTGTTTTTTTTTTGTGGTTTTTTTTTTGACAAATTGCCTTTAAGGTGGAAAAGCGCTATATAATAATATGACCATTTACCATTTACAGTTATATCAGTTTAACTTACCTGGTTAGTTTAAACTATGTCACTGGTGGTTCCTACTTTGCACAAGGAGCTGCACATTAAAAATGAATGTTAAAAGTGCATTATTTAACTTTTCTGTTGATGTTATGGCTTTTTGTAGAATGTTCTGCAGTTTGGCATTAAAGTCATCTCCATGGAGACAACCAGTTGATGCTACCAGACCAAGTTACAGATCAGATCTGTGGAGAGGCGAGCCTGCTCACAGTAAAGCGTGTTAGACACCCGTATATAATGTTTGATAGATAATTCCATACTTTGTAGAACATTCAAGTCAGACCAATACCATCTCAAGGGAGACAAGCAGGTGGCAGACCCCCCAGAAAAGTCACATAAGTCACACTTTGTTGTCCCTATAGGTTATACATTTTCAACATTTGGACCGTTCTTCACCTAGTGCCCAAAACAAAAGCAACATATCAGGAGCAGAGGGTTACCACAGTGTAGAGCAGGGATCCTTTGCCAAATTTTCGTCAGAAGTATCAAGATGAAGAACTATCTAACAGTGCTTGTTTGTGTTGTTGACAGCTTGAAGGTGCACTTTATAAGTTCTCTGGTGGAGGGTCCATTACCTGCTTGTCTCCATGGAGATGTTAATACTTTGGAATGGAATGTTCCACAGTTGGGAGTCAAAGCTTTCAGAGAATGATATGTGAGATGATGTGTTCAGAGAGAACAGAAGTTCGAAGAAGTTTGTGGAAGTTTGTGTTTTGTTTCTACGCACATTTTTAGTAAGAATTCCATGTAAGTTTTATAAATGAGACACTGGATCTGTGGAGAGGTGACCACACTCGCAGTAAGAATGTGGGATTTTCAAAGTATCTTAGCAACGTGCAACTGAATACATGCAAAATAGAGAAGTTGAATGGCATACTGAAGAACTTTCTAGGCAAAGCAAGATTTTCATGGAGACAAGCAGACAGCGGACCCTCCACCTGAAAAGTTACACAGGGGACCTTTAAAGAACACATTATGTATTCTTGTGGTTTTAATTCCTTTTCAACATGCTTTTGGTCACCTTGGGATAAGTACCTGCATAGTGAAAAATTCTGAACTTCAGCTCCATTTCTAATGAGGCATTTAGGCTTTGGAGCTCCCCCTGCTGTCAACAATGACAATGAATTTTTAGATTTGAAGTCCTTTTCCTCTGTGAATGCTATGCGAATAGAGACATGCTTTTGTTGTGACTACAATTTGACCACTTAATGAGTTTGGTGATATTTTATGAGCATAAAAACAGCATAGGAGAAGTCCAGAGTTTTATCTATGGTGCAATAAAATGGCCAAAATCGAATGGAACATTTTTGAGTGCGATTTAAGATTACTGGATTAATGAAACAAGTGTGAATGCAACAAAATACAACTCCAGGTATGTTCTTTTTGAGGGGGCAACAGTATAACATGGTTAAAAGGTCAAAAAAATCCATTTTGCATAATATTTGTTACAAACTAAACAAAATGTACCCAATGTATCCAAACTTATTTTGAACTCAATCATACTTATGACTCTTTGTACAACAATATTAATACTTTACACGTTTAATATTTATAAGATAGCTTGAGGCCTAGCATATGCCTCTGTTTGGCTATCTATTGAATTTTCCTGTGAAAAGACCACATGGAAGCGCACTGACCTTGAACAGACGAGTCATTTTCATTGATTCGGTCTCATTAAAAAACATCTCAAATGAAATTCCAATGATCTTAACATATGTTTCCTGCTTCATCAAATCTAACTCGTAGTTCAAACTTTCATATTTTTACAGGAGGTCAAGATGGTAGTATTTGTAGTATTAATAGTATTTGCCTTCAGGATAAACTCAGAAACACTTTAAGCTACATATTAGCTGTCAATAATATGCTCTAACATCTGTTTTAGCACTCTATATATGTAAACTATTTCAACTTGTAGAATTTTCTGACCCGTATCTCAAAAGTAATTTCTAATTGCTATGCCTGAAATATGGCACAGCATGGCCATAATACTATGTTGCATTTTATTCAAATACAGTTGTTCTTGTTGCCAAAAAGTACTACTGAAAAACATGTTTTCTTACTGGCGGCGTAACCTCTCCACAGATCTGACCTGTAACTTGGGCTTGTCGCGTCGCTTGCTTGTCTCCATGGAGATAGATACGTGCAATGCCATACTCTGTAATATTCCAGGCTAATACATTGAAAAACATGCACTCATACTGTAGGCGGGGTAACCTCTCCACAGATCTGACCTTGTAACTTGGCCTGGTGGTGTCGCCTGCTTGTCTCCACGGAGATACGTACATAAGTGTCATGCCATACAGTGGAAACAAGTAGATGGCTGACCCTTCATCTGAAAAGTTACATAGTATTCCTTTAAACAAATGATATTATAAACACAGTCAGACACCATCTTTTTTGTGCTGGAGGCTCTTCCTCCTTTGGTATGATCATGTATAATTGACTTAACAGTAAAATATAAACATTGAATGCATGCAGGCGATGCACTCGGTTCTATCTAAAAGTTTAATGTTGTGTGTATGTTGAATGTGCCTGTGTGTGACGTTTGTAATGTGCAGTGCGGGCCTGCTCCGTATTCCCTACATTATTAATCAGCCAATAAGAATCTCGGCTCACTGGGAAGCTCCATCCCTTCACATTTATAACACAGAAACATGCACACATGCTGGGCAGAGGGCTCTGAAGACTGGGGAAGTATTTAGCCATGAAAAAGCAGGCGCTGACAATAAACTCAGCCAGCACAGGGAACACATCTGATCAAACATTTAAGTTAAATTGCTTGGAGAGCTGCAGTAGTGGTAGTAGTAGTAGTGGTAGTTGTAGTAGTAGTGAAATCAAACTCAACCAGCATAGAGAACACATCTAATGGCACATTTAAGTTAAACTGTTTTGAGATTTGTAGTAGTAATAGTAGTAGAAGTAGTAGTAGTAGTAGTAGTAGTAGTAGTAGTAGTCCACAAATGCAGAAAACTCTTAAATCTGGACCTTTTTCAAAAACAAACGTCTACATTTCTGCTAAAATAGACTTAAGTATGTTTGTTGGCATCACCTTTTGTTTTGGTTCGTTCGGCCACTTCACCTTTGCAAGTGGCCAAATGAGTGATTGGTCTAACAGGTATCCTCACTTCAAACTCCGCCTCCGCAACCAGGTGTTTGTCATCAGAAACACCTGGCTGTAATCAGGGCAGTCGTGCGTGATGTCACCAACTACTGGAAATTGCAGAGGCCACTCAAGGCAGCTCAAATTTAGATTTAGGTGTTCTTGACCAAAAAGCTGCAAATGCACCTAGTTTGAGCTAAAGCTGCCAAAAATTTAATAGGAACAATATCCAGTGCTGTTAAAACACTATACATTTATACACTATACATTAGACTCTAATATGGAGGAGCACTTCTGGATCATCACCTAATGACATCACAAGGTTAAGCTAAGCATTTTAAACTCTGTAAGAAAAGACAGACAAGGAACTAAAACTACCACTTTGTATTGTTTTACTCCCAACATAATTTAGTGCCTCTGAGATCTTCATACACCACATGATCAAAATGCTGAAAGGGTTAAATGCTAATATGCTAATTTACACATTTTTGTAGTAATAATTGGGAACTAAAGTCACAATATAGGCCTTAGCATATCTTCTAATCTGCAGTAAATATTCCTCAGTTGTGGAGCCAAGCACTGGACTTTATCTGTTTGCTGCATTGCTGAACTGTGTTTAACGGCCCCATATCAGACTGCAGAGCATTGAAATTCACTTAACAGCACCTCTGCCCATTTACATTATCAGCTGTAGTGAATACTCCACTAGACCCAGGAACATTTGGCTCTATAAAACCAATAGATGTCCAACATAAAATTATTTCTTTATCATGCAAGAAGGACAGAGACTGGGTTTTAATGCGTTGCATGTGTATTTAAAGGTTTTCGGGTCAGCTTTTACTAACCACACAAGTAGGATTTGGTTCATTACTTTGCTGTATCTTAAAGGGCCTGTACCTGACCCCCCTCCTCACGTATTAGAGCAAAGTGTGTCTTGCCCTAGTACAGATATATTGTAGAAGCATTTATTTGCATTTTGTTGTCCGATAATCAGGAAGTGCGTGTTAGCATGGCAGTTGTTGTTAGCTTTACCGTCAAAGCAACTGGTCTCATAAGGTAAGTGAGGAATAACTAAAATGAACTGGTTCTGTTTTTCATGCTTTGACACAAGTAAAAATCTGATTTATTGAAATATTTTAAAGCATTTTCTAAAAAAATAAATAAAAATAAAAAATAGCAGCATGACTAACCTCAACATGGCACTAACAGATGGATGCTTATTGCACCAGAAATTAAATTGTTACGACGGAAAATAGTTTTGGCTTTGGGATTCCTCAAGTCTGTAACAGGTGTAAACTAGAGCTATTGGTCTGAAACAGGTCTACACTATTGCTACATAAGTTCTAAACAAGGACTAACCCAAAAGACGATAAAATATTGGCTACAACTGACTCAAAATGAAGCAAACACTACAACTGAAGAGACCGTGCGAACCAACAAAACATTCCTACTTCAGCGATCTGATCCAACCGTATGCCCCCTTTCGCTCTTTGAGGTCTCTGGATCAGACCCTGCTGATCCTCGCACTCGTTTTTGGACCAGTGGAGACCGCTCCTTCCAGGCTGTTGCTCCCAGACTCTGGAACGACCTCCCGCTGTCCGTGCGTTCACTGGAATCTGTTGATGCCTTCAAAAGCCAACTCAAAATGCACTTTTTTTGTCAAGCATTTTAAGGTGCAGTAGTTTTTTGTTGTTGTTTTTTTTTAGGGGCTGCTCTGACCGCCATGTTGTTGTATTGACTCCGTTGTAATTGCATGATATTTTTATGAATTTTAACTTTTTAACTTGTCTGTGAAAAGTGCTATATAAATACATTTTCCTTGCTTGCACTGTCATAAAAATAAATCAATATATGTGGATACAATAGATTAGCCTAGATCTGTAATGGATATAATGTCAATTTGTCTTACATGGTCATATCTTTATTTTGTAACAGTAAAATACAATACATCTCTAACTACACTGTGCTGCATCCTAAAATCATTTCCATCTGCTCAGAGCCTCCCAAGGTTAAAAAGATAAAGCCAGAGTCCCAGACAGGGGCATTAGGGAGCTGTGTGTTTAAACATCATTTACATGGGCAGATGTGGCTCTGAAGAACATATTTGCTTCTCCTGCTTGTTGTTCCACACTTTGCTTTTGCCAAATGGTTTTAACTGCACTGAGAAGGAAGCATCTGAGTGAATTTAAAGTTTGAAAGCACAGCAATAGAATGTTAACTACATAGCCAGAGCTGTCCACTTTATGTTCTTCGGAATTACCCGGACATTTTCTCTTCCATGTTGTCAGCAGATTTTTGTTGGAATTCAAAGTTTCTCATGTTTTATCATTTTAAAGAACAAATATGCATTACTTGTATTGTCATTGGCCTTTAAACATGCTCTTGAGTGCCTTTGCTTTGGAATTTAATAATTTATAACTTAAATACTACCTAATAATAAAAAAAAAGTGCTCTATATTGATACTTTGCAGCTGATTCTCTGTCTGAGTCTTTGTTAGATTTCAATCTGAGCTTTCTTTTAACAAAATATGACAAAAATGATTTTTACTGTTTAACATTACAGTCACAAGCTAACTAGCGTTAGCCAACTCTCACCTTTTTGCTGAAAATCTAACACTTAAACAGGACCACAAACGCTCGTATTGATCACAGGCTCCTGAAAATGTATTGTTTAAATCCAGTTTGTATTTTTTTTCTTTCAGACAATCTTCAAACTTATTTGGCAGTGTTGGCTAATGTGCACATTGTGTTTCCATGCTAACTGTTGAACATTCCGCCATAAACATACATTCAGAACACCCCCAGCGTCACAAGTAAAGTAAAAGTATCACTACTCTGATCTGGTGCATGTCGCCATCTACTAGCAGCAAGCGGAATTACAGTGAAAACAATTAATATAAGTGACAGCAGAAATGCTTAAAACAAATCTACTAATGATTTATAGACTTAAAAACTGCTCCGGGCCTCTATCTATGACATCACAATCCCGGGGAAATTCAAATGGAGTGTTTGATGAAACTCAGAGGACTTTTTACAGAGGATTACTAAAGCCAGTGTGGATGAAGCTGCTTTCACGTGAATTGGCTCCAGTTGTCTCTGGTTGTTGTAATGTCCCTCTTTCACTGATAGTGCTTGGTCCACTTGGAGAGGCTCTGCTCTGGCCAATTCAATGACCACAGTTATTTTATTTTCGGTCTCAGCTTCTGTTTGATTAGTTTTCAGCTAATTTTGGACACCATCATCGGACGTTGGTATCATCTGGCTCCTTTTCTATTTTTATCAACAATATATTGCATGATACTAAAATATCAAACTTGATTTTGATACTAAGGAATAGACTTGATACTCAATACCGATTCCATTACCACAGTGATAATAAAAAACACTTTCTTCAGACAATAGAATGTGGTTTCCAACATTATATTGTAGTACCAGTGTAAACCCTCAGTCGTCCAGGTATGTTCCATAGTGGTCCATGGGCGTATACTAGTCTATGTGTCTTATTGACCTTTCTCTGCCCTGCTCACTTTTGCCTATAAATGCTACTAAACTTTCTTTGTGGTAGCACTTCCGGTTAAGCGGGAATCCCATTCATTTCAATGGAGAATTTGAGAAAAGCCAGTAAAACCTAATATAAAGTAGGTTAATTTGTGCAAAATGTTTCACGTCCATGCGCACCAACAAGTCAACATTGTCCCGATTCTCTGAGAGGCTTTAAAACGGCTCTGTCGTCCATATAGAACTTATTTGGTGTCAGAATCAGCAGCCCCATGCTAAATAATACAACCTGAATGATGATGGCAGCGGCCAATAAGGTGAATACTTGTTCTGATACAGCTCAAGATCATTCTAAAGCTATTCAGGAAAGGTTCATTTTTGTCCTGTGAATGTGACTTCTTTAGTATCGATACCTCTGAGTATCTAGTTTCGATACTAGTTTTAGTATCAAGTAGTATCGAGTGACAAGTCTAATGAGCAAGTGACTTTTGACTCAAAATTGTTTTCCAGGCTCAAAACGGTTTAGCTGTGCATATCACTGAAAGTTTTTTATTCCACCATCTTCTCTTCTCTTCTCTTTTAATGTTAATCGTATGATGATTGTTTACATTTTGATTTGTTTGTATTGTGATTTTAATGTCTTTCTTATTCTGTAAAACACTTTGAAATACCTTGTGTATGAATTGTGGTGTACAAATAAAGTTGCCTTGCCTTGAGCAATGACTTGAAGTTCTGTTATAAGTCAGAGTTTCAGTTTTTGGGGAGTGAGTTCCAGAGGTTACAGGCTACAGCAAGATAGAACCAACTGCTTTTCTTCCATTGTTTTTCCCCTCTACTCTCTACTTCCTCCAGTCTGTACCAGGTTGGAGTGATGTATTATGTGCTACCTGCCGACACATCTGCCCTTTCCTCATGAACCCTGTGCGTCCTGATGTTCTGGAGTGGCACCACTGTTAACAAGACAAATAGCTCCGACGCACCCTCTCATCCTGACAATGAAGGATTCTCACCGATTTACCACCCTCTAAATTCAATTCATTCTAGTCTTGCGGAATATTTTCCAAACTTTATTTCACATTTTAGGCAGTGGGGTATTAATATTATTGTCACAAATAATTAAAATGTCTTTGATTTGGGTTGTGCAATTAATGGCATTTTAATTGAGATAAAGATTTAGTCTTCTCTAATTGTCAGTGATCAGTTTGGGTGTTTTAATGGAGAGGTCTACAGCGTAAAAGTACGTGGTTTGGAGCGGAGACTTTGGAGGTTTTTGGAAGATTTTTTTAAGGTGTATTATGTAACTTTTCCGATTGGGGGTCCACCACCTGCTTAGAGAATTTAATAGGACTGTACATTAACAATGGCATCTTTGGGTTGGACTAATGGAGACATAGCAATTGTATGAATGCCAGTCCATCCATTATATACCTTTTTAGAAATGATTTTCACTGTAACCTTTATGAAATATACGTAAATGTATAAGGAGTGGACCTTTGAAATCCTTGTAAATGTATAAGGAGTGGACCTTTTGAAATCCTTGTGGTGATTACTATTATTACTTTAAATGCACAATGCATGAAAGAGCCCATGTTATCCCAATGGGACATTTTCCTCATTTTCCTACATTTCAAAGTCTTATAACAACTTCTGAGCTTTTTTGAAGAATGAGAAATTTGCCACAGTGACTCTTCAGGTCGTGCCTGTCAATAAATTCTGGGGGCCATATTTGTATTTTAAATGGTGTTGCCATGGCGATGCCTCAAAAACCCATGTTATTGCATTTTGTGCATCAGCACTGTGTGTAGAGTTTGTTTAGTGACAAATACAGCCCAAAGCCACAATTAAACAGAGACAAGCGGTGTGTTAGCGCCACCTTTAGGGAGTGCTGGGTCGGCCGAGTGCGAAGCGCGGCCCGTGTTTGCGCTTGCGGCTTTAATTTGTGTTTTTTTTAAGGTGTATTATGTAACTTTTCCGAATGGGGGTCCACCACCTGCTTAGAGATGTCATTTGTTTGCCTGAAATGTCCCACAGTCTGGCATTAAACTAGTCTACCTTGATGTTGTTTAATTACAGGTGTTATTATTGCTAAAAACATCTGTAAATGTATGCATTGTTACTGTGAGTGGATTTGCCTTTCCAGTTTATGCCATACTGTGTAACATTCCTGTCAAATCAATAACATCTCCAGGGAGGCAGTCTATCTCGTTCATTTTCAGGAAATTAATATTGAACTTTTTTAGGTCCGAGCCCCTACAGGGCGTAGGGCCTATTGCTTTCGCAACGATGAGGCACTCATCGTTGCAGGCTGTTTTGACGAAGTTGCACGCGCAACTTCGCCCCCTGCCCGGACTCCAGTATCCTAGCCATATTTATTACCGTTAAAATGAATGGAAATCAATGGGAGGTCAATGGGTGACCCCGACGTCATCTCGAATGACGGGCCAATTTATAACGATACTTATCACGGTTTGCGTGCGGCGAAGTTTTGCCAATTTTCAAATGTCATTTTTTAGCCATATTTATTACCGTTAAAATGAATGGAAATCAATGGGAGGTCAATGGGTGACCCCGACGTCATCTCGAATGACGGGCCAATTTATAACGATACTTATCACGGTTTGCGTGCGGCGAAGTTTTGCCAATTTTCAAATGTCAAAATTTGCTCCCGTCTGCACATAAAAAGTCCCATTGGGCTCAAATTCGAATCAGATGTAAATCTTTCTTGTCTAAACCTATTCATTGTGAAAAAAACAAAATTGGCGCGACAGCGCCCCCTACAGAATAACTAATAAATTTGTATGGGGGGCCAAAAATTTAGTTTTCCCAAATGTTACCAAATTTCACAAAAAATTTCATTTCGTCATCCCAATCAATAAAGTCAAACAGGCCCATGTCGTTTTTGGCAACGTGTTGATATGGCAATGCGCTAAAGTGCCCATGTTATCCTAATGGGAGTGATCCCAAAATTTCCCATTCATGACAAAAATATTAGTATCATGGAATAATGCGAAATTTGGCACAATGACTCTTCATGTCATCCCGATCAAAAAAGTCAATTGGACCCATGTCATATCTTTCACTGGGTTGCCATGGCAATGCGCAAAAGAGCCCATGTTATTCTAACGGGAAAATTTCCTCATTTTTGTACATTTCAAAGTTTCATAACAACTTATTAGTTTCATTAAACAATGTGCAATTTGGCACAGTGACTCTTCAGGTTGTCCCTGTCAAAAAAGTCCAAGGGGCCAACTTTGTATTTTGCACGGTGTTGCCATGGCGATGCCTCAAAAATCCATATTATTCCATTTTAGTGCATTAGCGCTTCCAATGTCTTTTGACTTTGTTTAGTGACAAGTACAGCCCAAAGCCGCAATCAAACAGAGACAAGCAGTGTGTTAGCGCCACCCTTAGGGAGTGCTGGGTCGGCCGAGTGCAAAGCGCGGCCCGCGAGGGCCGTTCGATGCCACTTGCGGCTTTAGTTTTGGTTTTATTACTCTTATTTATCATTGAAATTCTTGGAATAATTATTTCCGTGTGCTCTGGGTAACTACTCTTTGAATTCACTCCACTTTCTGCCATTTTCTTATACAATTTATAGGACTGTTACATTAACAATGGCATCTTTGCGTTGGACTAATGGAGACATAGCAATTGTATGAATGCCAGTCCATCCATTATATACCTTTTTAGAAATGATTTTCACTGTAACCTTTATGAAATATACGTAAATGTATAAGGAGTGGACCTTTTGAAATCCTTGTGGTGATTACTATTATTACTTTAAATGCACAATGCATGAAAGAGCCCATGTTATCCCAATGGGACATTTTCCTCATTTTCCTACATTTCAAAGTCTTATAACAACTTCTGAGCTTTTTTGAAGAATGAGAAATTTGCCACAGTGACTCTTCAGGTCGTGCCTGTCAATAAATTCTGGGGGCCATATTTGTATTTTAAATGGTGTTGCCATGGCGATGCCTCAAAAACCCATGTTATTGCATTTTGTACATCAGCACTGTGTGTAGAGTTTGTTTAGTGACAAATACAGCCCAAAGCCACAATTAAACAGAGACAAGCGGTGTGTTAGCGCCACCTTTAGGGAGTGCTGGGTCGGCCGAGTGCGAAGCGCGGCCCGTGTTTGCGCTTGTGGCTTTAATTTGTGTTTTTTTGTTTCGTTTTTAAAAAGGACTAAATTGAATTTTTTTTTAAATGGATAGCACTTTAAAATAAGGTCCATTACTTAATACTAGTTAAGCTGGAACTTGGTAGATACTTACAGTGGTACTTTTGGTAGTAGTTACTGTGGTACTTGGACTGGTATTTGGACTGGTACTGGTACTTACAGTGATACGTATTGGTCCTTAAGGTATTACTTACAGTGGTACTTAATGGTATTTGTTTTGGTACTTTCTGTAATTATTTTGTCATATCATCCATCTCTACTGCTGTTGAGTTCTTTCTTTAAATCCAAGTTATCCAAGTTAACACTTTGAGATTTGTAAATGTAAAGTGCATCATGAATAGCATTTATTATGATTGTTTATTTATTTATGTATTTGAATCCTTATATTATAATTATGTATTTTAGCAAATATGTATCAGATGTAACTAAGAATAAATATACTTGGCTTCAGCAAATACTGCAAAAGTTAAAATTGCTTTTAAATTTGGAAAATGTATTTTTTTTTTTTACCTTAAGTATTTGCTCAAATTACTTCTGACATACTGTATGTTTCTAAGTAAACCTGTTCTCAACCATTAAAAGAAGGTAAAGTGTACAAAAAGTACCTAAAATGTTTAACTCTTGAACAACTTTCTTTGCTTCTCACTTCACAATCTAAGTCTATTTTCTCTCCCTCACTGCTTTATTTACACACTTGAAAAATAACCCAAAATAAAATAAAATAAATAAAACCAACAATCACAATAATACTGAAACTTGTTTGCAAATTCTGATGTCAATTATCAAGTCTCCTTCCACGCTCTCTTCTCTCCGCATACCTGGCCTTTGACCCAGTGAAGCGTGTGATTGGACGGCAGCATGCCTCATTAGCATAATTCCGTGGCATCCATCTCATCTCCAACCTGCAGAAAGTCGGGCTGTGCAAGTAATTTCCCAAATGCACAAGAAGTGCCTGGGTAACCGTTTCAGACAGGGCTAACCGGGCACTAGCACACTTAGCATGTTGGCAAAAGTCTCATTAAAAGCGAGTCCCTTAGTGAGGGGTTGTGTGCCGCATTTCCCACTTCACTCAAGGAGCTAGTGCATGTAGTGTTAAGGTCAGAGAATCATGCAAAAATAAGATAACTAAGAATTTTAATTTTGAATAAATTAAGTTGTGTATATGATACCTTTGTCACGATACAAAGATTTCAAACTTGATACTAAGGAATAGACTTGATACTCAATACCGATTCCAATACCACAATGAAACAATTAAACTCTTTCTTTAGACAGTGGGATGTGATGGTCATCATTAAATCATAGTACTTTCTTTAATATTACCATGTGGCCTTATATCTGTGTAATCCCTCAGTCGTCCAGGTAGGTTCCATAGTGGTCCATGGGCGAATACTAGTCCATGTATGAGGCCATACTTGTTACTGATACAGCACAAGAACATTTTACAGGTTCATTTCTGTCCTGTGAATGTGACTTTTTTAGTATTGCTACCTGCTCAAATGAGTATCTAGTTAGTATCTAGTATTGATACTAGTTATAGTATCGATTAATATCTGATTTTCAATACCTTTGACAACCCTAGTATATGATATGATGGCTACCGAGCAAGTCAGCTGATAGTGATAAATGTTTTGAATATATGGTGATCTGTGTAAAGTGGACATGCGTTTTCTAATGATACAGCCCACGTTCATTAGACGGCTGGTGGGCGCTTTTTTGTGGAGTTTGCATGTTCTGCCTGTGTTTGTAAAGGTTTCCAATGGCTGGTACCTCCAAAAGCATTGGTTGGCCCATAGCAGAGGTGCATACTATGAGCTGTATAATGACAAATACCATTATCTTCATCTTCAGATATGTTTTAGTCAGAATTAAGTCTTGGTACATACAATGCAATGCGATCGCAAAGTGGGTGGCCTTTCCCTTCCCAACTTTAAACTTTATAATTGGGCATTTACCTTCAGACCGCTGGTTGTTTGATTTAGGCCTAATTCACAAGTGTCGTGGCAGTAGCTAGAGGGAAGATTGGTCAGACACCACCCTCTCAAGCGGTTTCTGAATCTATATACACGTCTCATCCGTACAGAAGTCTACAGCTTCATTATAACACATTTAATTGATGTGTGGGAGAAAACAGGAAAGTTATGTGGGGAACTCTTTCCTTGGGACCCTGGTATCCCACTGTTTGGCAACAAAAGGCTGCAAATAGGCAAAAGACCAATTCAATTTGCAGCCTTGGAGGAAAACCTCTTTGAGGACAACAAGCTACTGTGGATTTGTGCAAAATTACCGCGGGTAAATTTTTACTTCTGCTTGCAACTGCGATTTGTGCTTAAAGGGGATCTAAGCTTTTTGCTCTGTCTGAGCCTCCTGTAAAGAAATCATCATCTAGATTGGGGGGGCATGTTTTGAGGCTTTATAAACTTTTGGGGATATTAGTCCTGTTTTAGACTCAGATAAGGTGTGGGACAGTATTGGTAAATTGTAAATGGTAAATGGTCACATCTTTATATAGCAATTTTCCACCTTCAAAACACTCAAAGTGATTACATCAAGGGACCACTCACTCATTCAAACAACCTTTCATACATCAGTGTACGCAGACACTGGGGGCTCGGTGGGTTAAGGGTCTTGCCCAAAGACACAATAATAGTATTCATCTGTGGGAGCTGAAATGTCCTCCAGAAATTCTGATCTCCAACAAATTAATTACAATTTTATACATCAGGTTGCATGTAAGCTTTCTGTGTTATTTGGTGTAACAATACCCTGTTCGCTGGACACACTAATTTTAAATGATCTCTCCCAAATCAAACTTAAAGTGGCAAAGTGAGGGATTTTGTTATCAGGCCTCACAGCAGCAAGGAAAATGGTGGCCACACGAAGCCGCCAAATTGTCTGTCTATTCAGCATAGACAGGCAATTTGGATATTTATGTTTTTGGATATAGCCCAACTAGAATTTTCTATAGTCAGGGTACACAGGCCCAAGAGTGATACAACTGCGTTAAGGCAATTTTTCATTGAACATCTCCAACAGCTTTGTAGCAGGCCATTGCTTGGTTGAGGGGTTTCTTTTTGTGTATATTTTTATTACCAGTTTTAATGGTTACAGTATTTTCTAGAATATGTATGTTATGTAAGATGTACACCTATATTTTCAAGTGTTTTTGAACTTTTGAATGTACAGTGATTGTGATTATTACTGTAAAATCTATTTGGAAAAAAAGGTGATCACAAAAGAAAGAATGAAGTCTCGGTCTTGCTCTTAAGTTAAATTTGACAGCCAAATATTTCTAGGTGATACTGTTCTACTGGTCTATGTATGGCAGAATTGTGAATGCATCAATTATCAAGTCTTTAACAAATATATATTTTTTTGTGTTTAATTTATGAAAACACCAATATTTTGTGGTAAACTTTTTGTAGATGTTTTATGTTGAGTAACACGGCTATACAAGCCCTTTACAATCATACAGGTTCAGACCAAATACTGCATATAGACTATGATAGACTGTGACATCACCCAGTGTTCGGCTTCAGCCAAATGTAGCCAACTGAAGCAAAGACGCGCCAAACCTGCCAATCAAACCTGTTGCTAATGTGAAACGAGGGCACCTGATTAGTATGTTATTATTAAAATGATTATTATAAAATCAGAATGGCAAGTCTGACAGCAGCAGTTACAAAGAGAGTTCTTCCACAGCCTTAGGGCTGAGTGCAGGTCGGTTGGCTGTTTGTCTAGGGGAGCTCCGTGTGCATCATCATTCATGGAAGAGCTGTGCGCAAATGCAAAATACAGAAGTACCATAGACTTTATTGACATATATATTTTGCACAGAGCAGGAGAAGAGCCGGGGACAGCACAAAGACCACCCACGTGTGCTGTTTGCAAAGGGTAGAAGTAGAAAGTGCGTGCAATGAATGCTGTTTGGTCCAATCATTAACATTGAGCTCAAAGGTCTCTGCTGAAACATGTGCTC
>KN482190.1:8907-23259 GCA_000787095.1 Periophthalmodon schlosseri | reverse complement strand
TGGCCAATCTGTTGTGACTTATCAGTTTCTCCAGAGTACAACCTAATGGACACAACTACAGACACAAAAGGACTGGAGCTACTCATCTCTGTCAACAATGTGAGGCTATTACCGCCACAGTAAATAAGTTGGTGTTACCTCAAGAAGACATTTACTTATATGTTGAAGGTTGAATAGATGTTGGCAAATAAAACTTTCAAGATTTTTATTTTATTAATTAAACAATGATTAAAGTTGCTTTCATGTTAGAAGAAAGTGGTATATTTAGAGGTTGTATTTAAATGTTAACACATAACATATTTAGATCACCATGTTACCTTTTATTGTTTTAAAAATGCTATATTTGCTGAAAACAGTGTATTAACATATTTTACAAGGTTCACTTTTTAGACACTCTGAGTCTTCTCTCCCTTTGCTCCCTGCATTAAGTCACTCCCCTTTCAGAGCACTATCACAACACAATCAGTGTGCATCCCACTAATGAAACTACTGCACATGGCATCAGGTTTGTGAAGTTGTTATGTACAGTTTTGTATCATGCTTTTGTATATTTATGGAGAATTGTCATGTGGGAGCATAGATGACATAGGCTTGTGAGGGTTCAAGCAGGGCCCGGGAGAAATTGCTAAATTACTGAAACATTCATGGATGACATCTAACACCTCTTCAGGCATGTTTTTGATGGGGGAACAACATTATAACATGGTAGAAAGCTAAAAGAAAAAAAAAAGATTTTGCATATTACTCCCTCTTTAAAAATAATATTTTAATAGTTATCTGCAAAATCTAAATACTGAGGGATATTGCCAACCCCAGTGACATGGTTTGCACAATCAGCTTTTTACCATATTATAATGCGGTTAACTATGTAACTTTTCTGGTGGAGAGTACCCACTACCCAATTTCATCCATGTCATGCTCCTATTCTGTAAAGCCTTAAGGCTCCAAAAAATCACTTATAATCCAAAGAGAATGTCATAAACCCGTGTTCTCATGGTGCTTCTAGTTAAAAGCAACAACCCCAGCTATTTCCACATTTGCCTGAAGATTAGTTCATCTTGTCACCATTTCAATGAATCAATAGAGGTCTGAGGCAAAAGAGATGAAGAATTGTTTTAAAGTACGGTGTCTTTCAAGGTGCTATGGGTTTACCTTAGTATACAATCTGTATTTTCTCCCAGTCTTTTGCCTAAAGGCATCGACCATGACCTTGTGAAACATTTTAGTTGCACAATAGAACTTTGTCTTTTTCACTGAGCACAAAATATGTTTTTGGCAAGAATTCATCTTCTACATATTGTTGAATACCTAAACCAAGGACACAAGGAAGGACGACCTATCCATACTTTATTCTGGCTCAAAGTTTAAATTAGTTCTAAGTACTTTCTGCAGAAGTAAAGTAGTTTTGAAAATCCTGCAACTTGGGCAGTGAGATATTTGCAGTGTCCCAGGAGTGAGACAGTAATGAGGTCCCCTGTCCCGATTCACTGCTCAGTTTTCAGATTCAAATCCCAGCAGCCTCTTTAACTTAACAGAGCGCAAGTTGTTCTTGCTACAACTTATTTTTAAGATTTTTACAGTGGACAAATACTCATTAATCTTCTTCGATTTGACAATTTTTATGTTGTTTTAAGTAACCTGCAAAATGTGATCATTCAATCCTTTTGAGGAAAACAGTACTAGTAACTAGTGTTATTGTTGCTACCTGTGAGCAAATGAGGCAGTGACACAGGTGGTAGAACACTCATATTTTTAAATCCTGATTTAATTTTGTACTTACTCTTTGCTTAGTTCATACCATTGTTGTGTCTTTGGGCAAGACACTCTATCTCTTTTGCCTGTTTGAATGTGGTTGGAGAGACTATTGGCTGGTTGGAGAGACTTAAAGAATGCATTAGATCTATTTATCTATTTTTGTTTTTCTAATTTTACTTGGTGGGAGTACATGTGGTTAATAGTTTTACATTAGTTAAGTTATAGTTGAGAAGTTGAGAAGTACAAAAATGCAGGAAGTAGTTGTGACATCTAAAACAAAATAACTTCTTTTCTGACAGTTTAAACACTCCTTTAACAAAATAAAGGCATTATAATTTATTTTACTTGCTCTATTGTGCGGTTTAGACAGGTTTTTACCCTTGCTAACATTATGGGTGCATGGGAACATTTTTGAAATTACCCCTACGTGTGTCATATCTGCTGCCCATGCCTAACCAGGAAGTAAAAATGAAAATGAGATTAAAATAATGAATCAAATTATTTTAATACATTTTTTTCACTCCTTCTATCTTAATTACCCTTTATATTTAAAACAATATCTAATTCTATTCAAACCACCTCTTTTCCTCTTTTTTATACACCTAGAATTAAAAAGGAAGTAGGTAAACATGCATTTCAACACAAAGACCCTACTGACTGGAACCTTCTCCCAATTTCTATCCATTCTCTGACCTCTCTCCCATTGTTCAGGAATGACGTTTTAGAGCATCTTAAGCATGTTTGTACCTGCTTCTAATCCTGATTCTTGGGACAGCTGGGGAGGGTGGGTTAACTTAGAGAGCCATCGTCGTAAGTGTCTACTGCTGCTACTGCTGCTACTGCTGCTGTACCTGTTCTGAGGACCCCTTGAAAAGCATTCTCCTCTGCTGTCCCCACCTTACCCCCTCCAAAATCACAGAAATATCACACACGCACACACACAACAGACTTGTCAGATACAATTGTACATAACTGTTACGTCTACAAATCACATTATGTCTTGATATGTCTTGGTATGTCTTGATATGTCTTGGTATGTCTTATCACCACTTATCACTACTGCATATGACTGGTCCCTGTGTTTGTCTTGCATAAAATAAATAAAAAATGAAATGAAATGAGAAGTCTAACCTGTCATATCTAATGTGTTGCCCCAACATACATATAACAGAAAACAGTTGAAACCGGAAAAAGGAAATTATCGAGTGTCAAGATTGTTCAAACAGCAAATTTATCTTTTTGCCAAAACCACACATTGGACTACAAGTGGAGGTATTAATGTATGCGTCAGCTTCAAAAAGAGCTTTAATGAATGCCAGTGTTCCGTGGCTTTTAGCAGAACCCTCTCACAGCCTGTGTTACGGTGCTGTTTATTGATAGTCGCCTGTCTGCATGTGGAGCCCTGATGAATAGACTGGACCTGATCTCCCTCTATTTCTGTCCACATTATTTATGAGACACTTGGTGGAGAAACCCAAGCTTGGGGCAAATCCAATTGAAGGAAGTGATTGATGGCATCTAATCACGCGGGCCCACACAGACAAAACTTATTCAATCTAACCAGAAAACTATACTGAGTTTACTGTGCATATTTTGGCCTATCATTGTAATAATATAAACATTTAAATAAGACTTTGAATAATCTCATAATCTCCATGCATGTTTGGTAAATTGATATAATATGGACAAGGATTCATGTTTTCAAAAAAATTCGGAGGCTTATCTTTGGTCCACCACAACTTGAACCGACCTAAAATTTTAAATGTATATAACGTTGCCTGGGATCCAGAATACACACTTCTCCAATACTTACGAAGACGTGGATCTGGTCACTGGTGAATCTCCTTGAATTCAGATGGGTGTGACTGACAGGTGGATTAGCCAATCAGGGGCACACATGGTCCATCCATCTCAAAACAAATATGGCTGCTGATGAGGAAAAAGAAAGGAAAAAATATCACTGGAGACTGTAAAACATAGTGGATCTCTGCAGAATCAATGAGTGAAGCGGAAATGGCAAGTCCTAAGATAAGCTGTGTTAGTTTAAAAGTTTTCTCTTTTTTTTGTCTTTCTTTCTTCTTTCAGAAATAACTACTGCAAAATCTTTTAGTAAATTTTTTTTTTTTTTTCCAAATTGTTCATCTCTTTTTTGAAATGTCCTCAAATATTCATGGACTGCATTTTCGTTTCCTGTTGACTGACTCTACAGCATTGAGTTTCAGGGAAGACGAGGAACTGTGCATCTGAACATCTGTACTGAAACTGAATGAAGGTCCATTCCCAACTAGTCCCAATAGACCTGTCACAATAATTACTATATCGACTTATTGTTCAATATATGAAAGTTGGAACAATAATTTAACAATATTGTACAAAGTGCAAAGAACTTTGAATTACTTTGTGTACATATTGCACTATACCAATAAACTTGCTTTTACCTTGCCTTGAATAATTTTTGCAGTTTAAATCTGCTCTTGGATTATTGTGTCAGTGGCATAAACTAGTTTCCATATTATCGTTTATCGTCTATATTTACTTCAGCAATATATCGCATTTCAATATTTGTTATCGTGACAGGCCCAAGTCCCAAGTGCTGGTGAAATAGGTTGCCATAGTAACCAACTAGTATTATGCAAAGATTCACAAGGGCACCATCAACAAAGGAGAGCAAAGAAAAAGGATTAGGTTGATTTGAAATTCAGAATATTATTAAGCCTAACCTTTTTATGTAACCTTTTGCATTGTCTTCAAGTTTTAATGAAAAATATAAATCTTTTTACTCACCATGAAGGAGCCAAACTCATCAATTCAAAGAGAAAAGGACGGCAGTTTAATTTGTGAAGCGAATACCTTCCAACAGCACATGATGTTATTCCCCCTCTGAACCACCCACAACTGAAATGTCTCATTTAAATTTGTAATTCTGATATTTGTGAGAGCTGAAGGCACCATGAATTTTGTTTTGATTTATGTTTAGAATGACGAGAACCAAAGTCAGAAATGTGTTGAAATGTGGAAAGTAATTGTCAAGGGAAAGTTGGAATAAAAAAGAAAATAACTTGTAATTGTTTGGACAGTGAAAGTCGAGGCAAAGAAACAAGAATACACCATTAATTAAACTAAAGCTGTATATATGTGGTGCGCTGTGTTTGTTTAGACATTGCCCACTTAAAGCAGACCAATTATGCAAAGTCTACTTTTTAGAGCTTTTAGCCCCTTCTCCTTTACCCTCTCAAAGCTGTATTTGAGATTTTCATGCATGTTGTCATTTTGGTAAAAAAAAAAATCTGCTGCTCACTAGCGTGATCCATCGGAAGTGCCGACAGCTACATGACTTTACACGAGCTCCCATTGGGCACCACAGTTTTCTAACGTGAAAGTTAGCAGACTTGTTTCTTTTATTAAGTTGGTACCATTGCCCTTAAACTGCATGACTTGGGTCAGATGTTTGGCATATCCTTCCAAAAGTTTCTCACAATAGTTGGCAGGAATTTTGGAGATCAGGGCTTTGTGATGGCCACTCCAAAACAATGACTTTGTTATCCTTAAGCCACCTTGTAACCGAGATCAGGGCTTTGTGATGGCCACTCCAAAACATTAACTTTGTTATCCTTAAGGCACTTTGTAACCAGTTTGTCAGTATTCTTCAGGTCATTGTTCATTTGGAAGACTCATTTGTGCCCAAGCTTTAACTTCTTGGCTGATGTGTTGAGATGTCGCTTCAGTATTTCCACATAATGTTCTTTTCTCATGATGCCATCTATTTTGTGAAGTGCACCAGTCCTTCCTGCAGCAAAACACCCCCACAACATGATGCTGCCACCTCCGTATTTCACAATTGGGATGGTGTTGTCAGGTTTGCAAGCTTCCCTCTTTTTCCTCCAAACATAACGATGCTCATCATGGCCAAACGGTTAAATTTTTGTTTCGTCAGACCACAGGACGTGTCTCCAAAAATAAGGTATTTGTCGATGTGTGCATTTGAAAACTGTAATCTGGCCTTTTTATGTTTCTTTTGGAATATTGGCTTCTTCCTGCAGAGTGGCCTTTCAGCCCATGTCAGTACAGTGCTCGTTTCACTGTGGATAATGACACACTCTTACCAGCTTCAGCAGCATCTTCACAAGGTCTTTTGCTTTTGTTCTTGGGTTGATATGCACATTTCGGACCAAAGCACAGTCATCTCTGGGATACAGAATCCGTCTCCTTCCTGAGCGGTATGATAGCTGGACTTTCTCATGGTGTTTATACTTGCACATAATTGTTTGACAGATGAACGTGGCACCTGTGGTGTGTCTCTAATTAACTCAAATGCTGTCAATAAACCTATCAGAAGCTTCCAAAGACATGACATCATCATCTGAGTTTTCCCAAATTCTTTAAATGCATAGTTATCTTACTGTATGTAAACTTCTGACTTTGAAGACAGTAATGAAAAATTGTCTAAAAAAATCCTTATCTCATTATTCTGGCATTTAGCAAATAGAAATAATTTTGGTAATCCTAACTGACCTAAAACAGGAAAAGTTTAGTCTGATTTCATGTCAGACACTGAGAAAAAAAAAAAGCATATGTGTCTTTTTATATAGCGTATGTAAACTTCTGGTTTCGACTGTAGATTGTAAATATATAGCAGACATAAGCACAATAGGTCTTCTTTAAGGTGTCTAGACGGAAATCAAGAGATAAATACAAAGATAGGCAGAAGGAAAGAAAAATAAGAGTTTTTTGTCTGTCTGTTGCGCTCACTTAAAATAAGTCAAAATAGTCCAGTGAAAATAAAATCGCAGAGTAGTAGAGCTACTCAAAACAAAATATGGCTGCTAATGAGGATAAATGAAAGGACAAAAAAATATCACAGGGACTGAAAAACATCATAGATTTCTGCAGAATTAATAAGCAAAGCACATAACTTTGTTAATCTGAGGTGAGAGAAATTTCATTTTGTTCAAAATGATAGTTAAACAATGAGCTTCATTTCACGTGTCACTCAAATCTGATTGCACGATCATGTTTGATCTTGGCTTAGGGTGCCACGGAGGGAGTGGTTTGTTCTGTGTCTTGAGTTTTTTCTCCATTTTGGGCCAATCAACTTTGGGCCAAATAAGCTCTACACACTGCTTTGTCTGACGTGTATAATGTCACTATGCATTGACTCAAAACACAAGCACAAACGATACTGTATAGGTGACCTACACTTTACTCTCTTTTTTTTACACTCTCTTATATTATAAAAGCATAAACACAGAATTCTCCAACCCCGACAGTGCTTTGGCTTGTAAGACAGAGTACAGTAGAGTGGAGCAGGTGCAGCGGATGTCCCGGGTCAAATGTATAACACAACAGACGCCCGCAGCAGACGGAAGGGCCAGGCAGGTCAGTGAGCACTCAGGAAGAGAATGCCTCCGAAGTGTAATACGTTTGCACTCTGTGGGAGAGCATATACAGACCACCACACACACACTCAGTGGAAAAAGGGCTTCATTCACAACTTGAAAACACCAGTATACAATAATGTATCCATGGTTTTCAGAATGAGGAAAAATTAGGACAGTGGCCATAGTGATTAAAAATTTAAAACAAAATATTATATCTTTTAAACGGGATAAAGTCTTCAAAATCAGGGCTGAACAGTTTTGAAAAAATATCTGCAGGAAGCTGAAACCCATGAGTACTTAATATTAGTGCACTATGTAACATTTTTGGTTGATTGTACCACCTGCTTGTGTCCATCTAAATGCGCTTTTGCCTAGAATGTTTCACAGTACGGCATTAACACATCTATCTCCACACAGACAAGGAGAAAGTCTTTACAGTCTGCTCAGAACCTCCAGAGTTTACTCACCGAGCCGCAGAGGCTGGACTTCATGATTGGCTGCTGGTGCTGAGGTTTAGGTAGTGAAGAGTCAGATCAGAGAGAATCCTTTTAGGTTTAAACCAACTGGATTTTCATCAGTTGACAAACTCATGAGGCTAAAGCCCTATTCACACGAGATTAGTTTTACCTATAGGGACATCTGCAAAAGTGAAATTACCGTACAATGTCTGTGTTTTTGTGTGTGTATTGATATGGGTTAAGCAATGTCAGTAACCTACCTGTTTTTATGAACTTTATTCTGGAAATGGTTACTGATAAATACACCAAATACACACCAGCCTAGACAAGAATCTTTTTAATTCATCATGCCGCTAAATCAGCTTCTATTTTAAGTTTGTTTTTAGCATTATGCACATGTACTATCGCGTCAAACTTACCACATTGATGCGATGGGTGATCAGAATGACGCGGCCTCTCTCTGTTAATCCATTCACACTGATGCAGCCCTTACAGTCCTCGGTTGCCACGACAACAGGATTGTACTTCCGGGTCACGTCTTTACAGCAGTTCGTTTTATGTTTTTTACTTTTAATTGTAGAAAGAACAATATCTGGATTAGGTTATGGTCTGTAGTGAATTAATATTATTAATTTAGTTTGGATCTTGACCTAAAATGGGCTGTGGGGACATTTTGAATCACTATTTTCTTCAATGCACAGATGAAAATCAGCCCAAATCACAAACATGAGCGTTTGCACAGGACTAGAATTACCTGAGGACCTCTGAGTTTTCAGAATAAGAGTAGGTAAAATTCGGGGTCATTTTTACAAACATTTTCAAAGACATGGACAATTCACACGGGACTTAAACACAGATGCCGTTCATAATTATTGCAAATTACCAGGTGATCCTATGTAAAACTAATCTCATGAGAATAGGGCTTTATTCTGCTTTCTGATTGGATAATAGTCTTGACAACTGAAAACACCAAACTATAACATAAATAAATGAGACATCATGACCAATGTTTCAGAAGTTGTTCTTAGTGCTGGTACATTGTATATAGTATAGACCAGTGAACCTGTACCACAGTTAGCCAATTATTCTCAGTCAGTTGGAGTGTATATTTCCCACTTTGTTTGAGTGTCTTCTCCTGCGTTTGCATGTCTTCTCTGAGACTCGCTCTCCTCCATAACCCGAGGCAAGGACAGTAAATTGGCAGGGTGCAGTCTGTTTGGAGGAGCTTTTATTGAGGGAGGCCCGGCGAGACACTTCGCTGGAAAACAACCTTTCACAAGATTTTACTTTCAACTTCTTATCTTCTAAAATTAGCCGGAAACTGGGAACTAAATATCAGGGGATGTTTTCAGTCTTTGTAAAGGTCTGCCCTCAAAAACATGCAAACTTTAAATTATTTGCAAAAGTTAGAACAAACTTTCCTCTGAAGATGCAAGTCTGAGAAGCGGTTGTGTTGAATGTAATATGCTCATGGTGCTGTACCTGATTTTTACCATCTTAAAAACGTGAAAAACAGCTTATTTTAAACCATTTGCAGTGGTCCAAAGTTATTCCTCACTTACTTTTTAGTTTAAAAGCGCAACTATCAGGGGTCAGAGTTTTACCATTACAGTAATGTTAACAATTAGCATGCTAACCACGCACTTCTTGATTATTGCACAGTAAAGCACTTTATAATTAGATACAGGCAGTACACAGTGGACTTATTTTGACCTGAAGAGCTGCTTATACAATACAGTATATACACTAAAAGTCAAAAGTCTGGACACACACCTCTCATTCAAGGTTTTGTTTTTTTGTTTTTTGTTTTTTTTTAATTAATTTTAATTTATTTATTTTTACTACTTTCTACATTTTGGATACATATGGAAGACACTATATGAAGCAAAATATATGGAATTATGTAGAAAAGAAAAAAGTTAAATAACTCTACTAACTCTATTGGGCAAGACAAATTTTGTTCATGGGAAAAAATCTAATACACTGCCTTTAACTTATAGTGAACAAATAGAGTAATAAAGGAGTTATTAAGCCCAAATCATCCTTTATAAACTAACTCCAAAACCTAATCTCTTTCTTAAAGTGTGGCTAAACACCTAAACTCCTCCCACAACCTCATTTCAAATAGAGTTGCTAAACTGGGCAGTGTCTGGAGGACTAAAAAGCGTGAGGAGGAGGAGGAGGAGGAATGAATGGTCTCACAGGTATCCACACTTCAAACTCCGCCCGTGCAGCCAGATGTTTGTAATCAGAAACACCTGGCTGTAACCAGGGCAGTTCTGTGTGATGTCACTAGCGACCTGAAATTGCAGAGGATTTAGTGTTTTAGTGTTTAGTTTCACTTGACATAGTTTTTCTTGTATTGACATCAACACACTGTCTATATAGCATGATGCCATTCACTGCTGCTAATTCCTGTGTCTCTTTCAGGTACAGATCACATTAAACCCCACTAAAGCTCTTTTGGCACATAGAGAAGGGGGAAACTTGATGCAATGTCTCGAAATCTTTCAATTTTAGTCAGGATCGGAGCTGCCATGTTTGGGATCAGCCTTGGACTTTTGACTAGAGACACAAGAAATATTACAATATCTTTGCCTGGAGCGTATGAAGCTTGTATTAAACTGTTAGCAGGCCCTCAATATAGATGGAATTTTGTTTTTTTTATATGAATAAAACAGAATCTTACCTTGAGGTCAACTTTCGGGTAACTCAGTTGTTTATGTGTGATGTTATGAGGCCTACATGTTCTATCACTGGTCAGCTTTGGTCAGCGTGAGCGTGGTGCATTCATGGCCGCTGGGAAATGTAAAAGCCGTCCGTGCAGACTTCACTTGTGGCCTTTTGCTCAGTCAGGAGTTACAGAGCCTCCAGCATAGCCCCCAGGCAGATGACAAAAGCAGAGTCACCACAAAATCTAAAGAGAATACATTAGATTTAATGTATTCTCAGTAGAGAATACTTTAAATATAATGTATTCTCTACACCTTAGTGCAGTACAACGTTCTTGCGTTGAACAGTAAAATAAAGTGAGACAAAGACTTATTCTTGGTGTTTTATTGTTCTTTGCCTATATATTGTATTATCTGTATAATTTTGTTGACTTTTTATGTGAAGCACTTTGGGCGGCTGAAGTTGTTTTTAAATGTGCTATATAAATAAAGTTGAGCTTAACTGAATCGTATCTATAACTTCTTGCACAGATTTACAGAGTTTGGTTCTTTGCTCACTGATCTTGCCGAAATCCACGCTTTTTCTCAGCTCTCTCCTTGATGTTTTATGCAAAAAAAAGTTTTTCTGATTGGTTTGTTTGCTTGTCAGTCATGCCTATCGGAAATGGTAGCGACAGGATACGATCAGACTAATCCTATTCTACTAACTTTTGTTTTATCTTTTTTTCTTAAGGGTGTATAAAATGCTTAAACCGTTTATTCAAGTTAAAACCAAATGTCATACGTTTACAGAATGCAACGCCATGCTGTATAATTGTTCGCTAAATGCGCAGAGAAATAATTTACACAACACCCAATTTGAAGTACAATGACTAGAATAACACAGCGCAGCCCACCATATGCTGTTCATTTGACTGCAGTAACACGGTGTACACATAGTCTCAGGACAGCTCATTAGAAGAATCCCAGAGAGCAGTCCTGATGGGTCTATGTGCTTTTCCTCAGGGCCGCTTTGTAAACTATTTGAATGCTGTGTTTGTATCAGATCTTTTAATTAAGGCTGTTCTTACAGGATCAGGTACGCACTGTTTTGGAGCATTTGTACCGGTACATTTGAAACCCAGAACAGCCCCCAGGGTGGACTGAATCATGAACGATTTTAATTAAGGAGTGGTTTTTATTAAGAAAGACACAGATGAGAAGGAACGTGCTTTTTAGTAATAGACTCACAATGCAAATTATTGTTGACTGATTTAAACTACTTACAGAGCAGCTGATGTCATCGACATTCCCTACGGGGGTGAAGCTAACTCGAGACACCGATCTGTCTGAAGCTCTGTTACTCAGTTTAGACTTTAATCTGAGCTTTGTTTAATACAGTGTGACCGAAAGAACTGACATGGCAACAGTAGAGCTGATTTGAGCTGTTAAACATGTCCTTCGCAAATAACATTACAGCCAAGAGTTAGCTAGCATTAGCCAACAGTTTTTCAGTTAGCCACATTCACCTTTTTTGTCAAATCAAACTCCTAAATAGGACCAAGATCGCTCGTATTGATCACAGGCTCCTGAAAATGTGTTGTTCGAATCCATGCTGTATTTTTTCATGAGTTATCGGGCTGATGTGTGCATTGTGTCGCCATGGTAACTGAAAATTCCTCCAAAACATGCATTACCCCCCAGAGTGAGGTCAAGTATCGATTGGGAGTGACTGCGCATAGTGACCAGCGACCCCTGGTTTCAAAGGCATGTGTCACTACCGCTTACACAGAAGATACTGGGCAGTTGGAGCTCTTGGTTTCATGTTGGTTTCTCTGCTCATCCCATTCAGTTGGTAATGGTCACATTTTTATATAGCAACTTGTGTCAGCTGTGAAGCATGCAGGGTATTAAAATGTGCAACAGTAAAGGGCAGGCTCAGAGCAGGTTCACAATCGGGTACAGAAACTATTACTGAGCAAAGGTGCACTATGTAAGTTTTCTTGTGGAGGGTCTGTCACCGGGTTGTCTCCATGGAAATCTTATTGCTTTGCCTGGAAGGTTCCGCAGTATAACAACTTATTTAGCTTGCATGTATTCAGTTACAAGTTTATCTTGCTCAAAAAATCTCTGAAAAACATTGCCTGGTAAGTCCAGAATGTTATCTCTGTATTTTTTATATAGAGGGATATCTGTTGTGTCTCAAGCCAGGCTGAAACACGACTAGATTTGTTTATTTCAGTGACGCATGTGAGACGAAGGAGCTCATTGGTCACCTATCATTTCGAACAAAATAACATTTCTCTCACCTCAGATTAACAGAGTTTGGTGCTTCGCTCATTGATTTTGCAGAAATCCGCAATGTTTTTTTCAGTTCCCAGTGATATATATATATATATTTTTTCCTTTTAAGTAGCAGCAGGACCATGCATGTCCCTGATTGGCTAATCCACCTTTCAATCACGCTCATCTGAACTCGGGGAGATTCAGTGGTGACCATACACACATCTTTGTAAAATACTGGAGTAGTGTGTCTTTTGAATCCCAGGCAATGAAAAATATGCATTCTTACTGTAAGTGTAATGTGACTGACTCTCCCATGGGAAAAGTTACATAGTGCAGCTTTAATTTGCAGCTATTTTAAACCTAACATTACCTCTAAAAGACTCTAGGCCTGCACAGCTGTGAGTGTGGAGCGCCCCGTATGCACTTGTCCTGCTGTCTGCATGCGCATTGACATGGTTCATCTCCCTAACCCCTGGCGTTATGGTGTTTTAACGACTCTGCCAGATGTTGTTTTGGTGGAGTTTTGAGTGGATTCTCCGAAGTGCCAGGTGGACCGATGAGCAACGCACCTTTCCCCTGCAAGGGCAAACTGTAATCGTCTTTGAAATGAGAAAACAACTCATTATAGTGTGATTATTCTGTGATTTTAATGTCATAGTTCTCCATAACAGATATGATAATGGTGGTTTAATGACAACAGTATTTTCCATCTTTACTTAATGGCAGCTCGGTTTTGTGAGATAGGATATGTAGTTAGAAAAGTAACTATTCCCAAATCATTGAAAAAGGTCAAATCAACCTCAACCCACAAAATGAATGATGAATATGAGCAAAATGCCAAAAGTGGGAGCAATAGTTTAAACTCCTTTTACTGTCTGAAAATGCAACACTGCAGTTTGATGTAGTATTAAGGTCCACTATTTACAATAAACTTTTCTTTAATTTGGCCTGTAAGAAGGTCTCCTCCTGCTTGTTTCCATGGAAATGTTTTTCCTTTGACCAAAATATTCCACTGTATGGCCTAAATGTATTTCTGAGAATGTTCTGACGTATCGTTTTAACTTCCTATTTCCATGGAATCATGCAGGTGACATACCACTAGAAAGTTACATACTCTGCCTTAAAAGCTGCTATATGTTCTCACATAACACCACTAGATACTATCAATATTATTGCTGTGTGGTAATGTGCCAGCTTTCGTTGTTGTAGTAACAGTACAGTAGCAATAAAGGTTAAGTACAGTACAGTACAGTGCAGAAGTTCAAATTAAGCTTCAAACTTTACTTTTTTGCTGTTATGTGTAGGTATTTTTAACTCAAGTACACGTAATAGGTCCACATACTTGCTGCTAACACAGCAGGGACCTAAATGTAGTGTGTTGAAAATGATATGGTTTGCTATAGCCAATGCACTACAACTTAGGGCTCACACTGACCAGCACTATATAACCGTAGATGAGAGGCAAATTATACTGATTACAACAACTTGGTTGTTGCCAAGGCAACGGACAATATGCAGTTATATATGGCACAACCAGTTTATCACAACTAGAACATTAAAAATAAAAACGTGTATATGCTTCAGATAACGCCTAGTGATAACTTCAATAAAGTTTATGTGTCAATAGAAAAAAGTAATTTTACCAAAGTACCCAAATGTTTAAACCAAGTGGCAAAATGAAGAATGCCTTGGCATCTTGGATCTTTGCTGTGAATTTCACACTCTGAATTTTGTCTGTTGAATTTGAAGGCTTGAAAATATTTCAATTGAAAATGTATACTTAAAATTTAACAAAATTTAACATATTTTTTTCAGAATTAAAAA
>KN482187.1:8788-19803 GCA_000787095.1 Periophthalmodon schlosseri | reverse complement strand
GCTCTATCTCTTTCTATTGTCTATCTTTTCCCAACCCTCTACCCCTTTCTCTCCTTCTCTTTTCTCTTCACTCTACCTTTCTTCCTATCTCTCCCTACTCGCTGTACTCCCTCCCTCTCTCTCCCTGTCTCTTTCTCTCACCCTGCCTCCTTCACTGTATCTCTTCCTCTTTTCCCCTCTGTCTTCCTCTTGCTCTCTCCATCGCTGCCATCCTCGTGTTTCTTCACTGTCTCATTCTATCAACTCACCCCTCCACTTTCTTCATTGCCTTTTATCTCTCCATCTGGAATGTCTCTTTTTCTTCTACTGGGGATTGAAGTTTGCACTGTTAAAAACTCAAACTCAAAGCATTAGTGAAGAACATTCCTTCACTCTACATGTGGTGTTAAGCTGCCTGTGGTCACAGCTGCCCTAGGGTAGACTGGCACGGTGGCTGAGTGGCTAACACTCACAGCAAGAAGGTTCTGGGTTTGACTCCCGGGCCGCCTGAGCCTTTCTGTAAGGAGTTTGCATGTTCTCCCTGTGTCTGCGTGGGTTTCCTTTGGAAACTCTGTTTTACCCCATCAACTCAAACATGCACCATAGACTAAGCTAATCCTTCAGCTAAGATAGTCCTGACCAAGCCCAGCTCAAGATCTGAAGATGGGTCCCTGGACAAAGGATGGGTCAGATGCAGAGGACAAATTTCCCTGTGGGAACAATAGAGGCTACCTTAACCTTAAATAACATTGTACTTCAATATGTACCACTACTACTACTACTACTACTACTACTATTACTACTACTACTACTACATAGGTATAGATAAAATTACTATTCTACTCTGCTACTTCCACTACTACCTCCATTACCACTGCTGAGCACTTGTGAGACTTTTTACAGTGCATATACTTGTTTGCAGTCTTCTCCTGTCCTCCATATTCACTGGTGCCTCAGATCAAAGGGCCTCTCTCTCCTCGCTCATATCTCACATCAGTACATTCTCTGTCTCCATCGCCCCGTCCCACAATGCACCTGGCCCTGTACACTTTACCAAGCCCCTCAATGGACCTGCAACAGAAAACACATCCATT
Organism: Periophthalmodon schlosseri; assembly: GCA_000787095.1. Lineage (NCBI taxonomy): Eukaryota > Metazoa > Chordata > Actinopteri > Gobiiformes > Gobiidae > Periophthalmodon > Periophthalmodon schlosseri. The sequence goes on along the minus strand of KN482187.1, from coordinate 18,730 downwards.
GAGAACAATGTTGAATATTGATATGGCTGTAACACAATTGCAAAATTTTAATATTAGTTTTTTAGGTAAATTAAACTAAATCATGTAAAGCTGTTATTAAACTATGTGAAGATCAAAAACCAAGATTTGAGTTTTAAGATTTGATAGCAAAAGACGAAGTCTAAATCTGTCAACTAACTAACAACTTCATCTTTTGCTATGGATCAGACCTGGACGACTGAGGGACTACACAGACTTTTAAGATTTGAGTTTTTATATCTGAGTTTTAAGATAAGAGTTTTAAGACTTGAGTTTTAAGATATGAGTTTGAAGATATGAGTTTTAAGATTTTAGTTTTAAGATATGAGTTTTAAGACTTGAGTTTTAAGATTTGAGTTTTAAGATATGAGTTTTAAGACTTGAGTTTTAAGATTTGAGTTTTAAGATATGAGTTTTAAGATGTGAGTTTTTTTTAGATTTGAGTTTTAAGACTTGAGTTTTAAGAGATGAGTTTGAAGATATGAGTTTTAAGATTTGAGTTTTTATATCTGAGTTTTAAGATTTGAGTTTTAAGATTTATCATGGTCAATTTAAAAATATTTTCAGACATGGGTTGACAGACACAAGGGTGTGGGGAATTGGAATACAATTTCTTATTTCTTTTTTGGTGTTTAAAAGTTATATATAAAATAACGACAAAAATAATTTGTAAAAAACAAATGTTTATTTCTGTTTTGGAAATTGCATTACAATAACTGCATCCTACCTCCCATCGGTTTCATTTGAATTTTCCAAATCATATGGAGTAATAATGCCCAGGGCTGTGGCTGTCAAGCATTGATATGACAGGCTGCATTAGCATTAGCATTAGCATCAGATCAATAGAGGAAATAGACAAAGACATTAGGAATATGAAATGGAAGCCTCTTATGTAACGTATGAAAGGCTGTGATGGGTGTGTTGGGTTTAGTGTAAAAGGCACTGACATCACTGGTTTGTCTGTATCCTAGTATAAATACTGATGAAACTATTGCATCAAAGTCCTTCTACTGATCGCACAATGATAAACAATGCTTGTGATTAGCCAAATGATGGAGTAATTTATGTTGGTTATCTATCGCCATGGAGACAAGCAGCTAACACCACCAGGCCAAGTTACAGGGCAGATCTGTGACGAGGTGACCCCACTTACATTAAGAGTGCATGTTTTTCAAGGTATTTTAAACAAGAAAAACCCCTGTCATTAGCATGGTAAGGCAAGTGTATTAGCACAATTTGTACACAAAGTAATTCAAAGTGCTTTATAGAATAAGAAAGACATTAAAATCACAATACAAACAAATAAAAACACAAATAATCAGCATAAAAATGTAATAACTTGAATTGAATAAATGCAAGTTTAATGCCATACTGGGGAATATTCCAAGCATCGCTATAACATCTTCATCGAGGCAAGCATGGCGGAACCCCAGCCAAAAAAGTAACAGTGTACTTCAAATCATAATTGAGCCACAAACAGTAAATGAAATGAAAGGCAGTCCACTATCACCTTGCTTGGCCACCTGAAATGTGCTACTTGTGAGATATGGATTGGCAATGCTCGTTCCTCCTGCTTATGTAAGTTTTTCAGACAAAACTGCATTGACTAAAACAGGTATTAATTTTGCTTTTAAACATCAAATAGTAACTCAGTTTTGATCAATTTTCAATCACCAGTTTATCAGTTTTATGTCTGCTCTGGTGCCTGTTTTAGTTTATAGTTATAGTTTTACGTTTATAATTGGTGGTTTTCAGACTCTAGACTGTGATGATGTCATACTCTCGAATGGGGGACAAGAGCCAGTTTTCCCTATTGATTACATTGTACTTTGCCATGATATATCTAAAATGTAAATGCACAAATGTTGAACCATTTCTATTCATGACTAGACCCATTAACTTCATATATTACAACTAAGGCCCCCCCCATCTGTATTAAATATTATTGGCCTGTATAATGTTGTGATGTCATCTGAAACCCAGCTATAATAAATATATGTGAGTTGGAAGGTTAGCTGTTTTATACTCAGAAACATGCACAGATGTCAAAATGTTTAATTTGCAGTACCCATATTTTAGAATAAAATTGTACTCTGCCCTTGGACCATCTGCTCCAAACCTTTCCGGTAAAAACGAAATAAAAACCCCACAGTAGCATACTAAGCAGTCCCCATCAGAGCATAGTATCATCAGATTACGAGATAGGGCCACTGACCAAAATGCTCCTTGTGAAATTGGACCTGTTTTTAATGGCAGACCACACACAGATGTAATGGATAAGCTGCAGTCTTCTCTATTATAAGTGTATCAAGTTTCAACATTACCCTGGCCATAACTGCATTGTCTCCTATATGGACTACTACTATTGCAATGGACCATAGACTTGAATTGGGCTCTAAATGAGTCCACAAACGGGAATGGGTCCTCGTTTTCAAATCTAATCAGAGGAAATGAGTAGCTGATCGGCCACATGCTGAGAATTTAATTTAACAAATATCTGATGAAGTCACTGTATATTTGAGGAGTGTACATGAGCTGCACTGGAGAGAACGCTTCGTGAGAGATATAGGCGGGAGGCATGGACACTGAGACTTGTATTGTAAAAAAGATGCACTATGTAACTTTTCTGGTGGGGTGGCTGGCAATGTTGCTTTGCTTGGAATGTTCCACAGTATGGCATTAATCTGTCTTGTATTTATTCAACTGCAGCTGTTTTATTACTGAAAAATACATTTAAAAGAATGCATGTCAACTTTCACTGGGTCGCTTCTCCACTGATATGACCTGCAACTTGACCTGGTGGTGCCACCTCTTGTCGGCCAAAATGTTTTAGGGCATATTCACACCTGCAGGCTTTAGTCTGATTAAAACAGTCTAGGGTTTGGTTCTCCTGAAAGTCTGGACTTTATTTCAGGTGTGAATAAAGACAAGCAAACTCTGATCCGGACCAAACAAGCAGACCGAGAAGGCCTGTTCCTAACAGACTCTGATGCGGTTTGCTTAAGGTCTAAATACAAACGGCCTCGATCCCAAACAAACACAGAGAACATGCGCCTTTTTGGGCTTGACAAGCCACCGTCAGGACACATGGAGAGACATACCTGGACTCCGTGTGCGTCTGTTCGGAGGGCCCACGGTCAAAAGGCCCGCTCACCACCAGCCCTGATGGTGAGTGGACTACTCATGTGTATCCATCACATAATCACTTTCATGGCCACAGTGTAAAGGCTGCATAATGCACAAACAGCTCAGTACAAAGATCATTTGACACACGTGATGTAAATGCATTACTTTATATTTCTCACAAACCCTGATGGTGCCTCCAGGTCGCTGTCAGTCCATTTATTGTCTGTTTAAATCCATGTGTCCAGGATGAAATCCATTCCTCCGGAAAAAAAGTTTGAAGAACTCCACAAGGATATTATTCAGCCGTGCGTGCGCAACACTGCTGCAGAGTGTCTGTCCCGGTTAAAGAGCGAGCAGTCCTTCGTGTTAGCGCTTGCTTAAAGCCAAACGGCGCGGGTAATCCCCAGTCCAGAGGGACAGCCTGCTGTAACTGAATGCGAACCGCGTGTTCCAGTGCGCTCTTGGTCCGTGGTTTTCCGCTGGCACAGACACCTGCTGCCCCACCACACTGCTGTGTTCAGTCTGAATATCCGGTTTGGATCAGCGTAGCTTATACTTCAACACTCACGCATTAACAAACTGCATGCCTTTAACTGCGTCCAGACTTTTTTCTCTTCGATCAATAAAAATAAAAAAAAATAATGGGTTGCTACTTTTCACATATATCACAGCCTAATGAAGGCTGTATATGCCTCTGATTTGCCCCGCCCCTCATCAGTTCTGTCCATTGTGTGCACTGATTGTCATATATGTGCATTTGTTTATTTTTTATATATGATCCAAAACAACTGAAAAAAATAAGTCTACATTCGATGCAGATCATGCAAGCAGACTTTAGCACTTTTCTGGTATGAATACACCCTTGGATTACTTTTTGATTTTTGTTTCTAAAGAGTAAATTACAAAGTACAAATGAATGAACTACAGTACTGTAATTCAAATATTACAGTATAAAGTGCCATTGCACATTTCCTGTCTGCCTTAACACTATAGCTTCCTCCTGTAAGAGCTTATAGTGATTATACCGCCCCCCTCTCTCCCCTCTCACCTGTCTCCTCTGTCCTTAACGCTGTGTAAACTTGCCCAAGCAGAACCCTCCTCCTCTTTCTCCTCCTCCTCTTCATCCTCTTTCTCTGTATCTGACATTTGAGAGATTGGCAGGTCTAATTGTTGTGATTTCCCCCGTGGTGTGTCCTTCAGCTCTGCTGTGGCTCTGCTTTGGCCCAGTGCAGACTCCAGAAGACTTCATCCACATGTGTTCATTCGACAGGCTTTATTTACTGTGTTAAAAGCCCCTATGGGGTTTATGGTGTATTATAGAGGGATATTGTGTTTAAGCAGCCATAGTGATAGTGATGACCAATGCACTGATAGCCCTGGCTTAGATCCTGCAGTTTGAATAGATTTAATGTTGATTTTAAAGCTGCAGGTTTAAGACTGTCACATCATTTTAATGGTTTGTCAATGCAAGGAGTAGTGCATTATTCAGGGATAACTCATTGTTCTACTCTAATATTTTCTTTTTAAATATTAATTACTACTCCTGGCGATTTTTGTAGCCGCAGCTGCTCTGGGATACACTGACTGAAGCTTAACTGCTAATCTGCTCAACTGGCCCCTCCAACCACCAACAATGTCTCACTTACACAATTTACAAAGGCAAGGCAGGTGAAGTGTCTTACCCAAGGACTCTCAAAAATCTGGAGACGCCGATACGTACTTGGATGCCCGCTGCATGTAATAACCCTGTCCGATTTACACTGGGCACAGACTAGGAGAGGCACTCACTGCATGGGGTAAGGAACAGCCAGTTCGCACCTATGTAGTTCTTTGACCTGCTGTAGACTGGAACAAGAGTGGTCTGACAGGTTGTTGGGAAAAGACGATTTAGATTGGGGTGTTTAGTGCACTCTGCCATCATTCACTATGTTTACATACACGAAGATAGAAAGAAACCGGCAACCCTCTGTACCCTTCTCATAATAATTATCTTTTTACACAAGATACTCTGTTCATGCCCATCTGCACTTGAGAGGTTGAGGTTGAGTCTAGGATCTAGAGTAACCTCAAGGAAAAGAGTTGATCTCGGCTGGCCCGACTAGAATCTTCATGGGTGGTATCTATGTTATGCCTTTGCAAATATTTCCTGACTTGATCTCCACAGCCTTTCCTCCTCTTATTACTTTTGATTATAAGATCCCTCCATCTTTTCCATCTCTCTCCAAACTCCTCATCCCTCACTCAGACCCACATCACCCTGGGAGCACACAGAAAGTCAAATGAATCAACACAGCAAAAAATGGAATAACTATTAAAGGTTCAATATGCAACTTTTCTAATGGAGTGTATGCCACTTTCTTGTCTCCATGGTGATGTTATTGCATTGCTTGGAATGCTCCACAGTAAAACATTAAACATATTCCACTACAGGTGTTTTTATTGCACCACCTCAGAGAAACGCCTCTAAGCTATTTTAAAGATGCATTATGTAACTTTTCTGGTGGAGTCAGTTCCCTCCATGGTAACATAATCTTTATTTGTCACACAATGTGGAAATGACAGCTAATAATATTGATATGATATTGCTTTGCCTACAATGTTCCACAGTATCTATCTCCATGGCGACAAGTGCGTGACGCCCCCAGGCCAAGTTACAGGCCAGGTCGCACTTAGAATGCATGTTTTTAAGGTAGCAAGAAAAACGCATGTAATTGAATAAAATACTGGTAAGACTGATAAAAATTAATGCCATAGTGTGGAATATTCTGGGCAAAGTACTAACATCTCCCATCATGGCAGACTCCCCATCAGATAAGTTACATAACCCATTCTCTTCATTCAAAACCAAAACAAATGTATTACCACAATGGATTAATGTGATTGATATTATGTTGAATTCAAGTCATTTTAAGTAATGTAGATATTCTGTACGTTTTGCAGTGCAGTCACAAACCCTTTTCCACTGCTCCCCTCAAAGCCCAAACTAGTCCAAGTCCTGTGCCCTGTTTTCGAACACCCCACTGAGTCTAACCAGGGGCTGTCCCACTTTCCTCTCCCATATCACAGAGACTGACTGAACACATCGCACATACTATTACTGCTACTGCTACTGCTGTCGGCATGAACAAGAAACCGACCCAAACCAGTGCCCTCCTCATGTTTATTCATTGGTCTCTGGACTCTGTGTGTTATGACCCCCTTCTGGGAGCAAATGTTGTGAATGTTTGGAGAAAGAGAGAGAGAAGTAATGTGGGTGTTGAGATAGTGAATTGAGGGAGCAGCGAGGGGCCAGACACAGAGAGACACACAGAGAGAGAGTTCAATAATGATGTTTTGTTTGGAGATGTGGCATTTACATAGAACAAGAAGCAAAACAAAGTATTCCAAAGTTTTTTTTAAGGCTCAAATAAAAGCAGGTACTTCATATAAAATAATGAACTTTGCAAAATTGGTTGCTTAAAGCTACCATCTGTAAGTTGATTTGATTTTTTCACCAGTAGATGTGAAACCTGCCCCCCTCCCCTCACCTGGCCTTTGTTCAAGCTCACCTATGCACCTATGTCTTCTTCTGTCAGGCCTTAGACACCAGTAATGTAGATAGCATCTAGTGGTGATATGTGAGAATGCAACAGGGGCGGGTCAGCTAATCTAATTATGGATGGTAGCTTTAAAGGTGTACTATTTCTTTTGTTGTTGTGGGTCAAAAGGAGGTCCTTGGACATGTTGCTTCACCTGGAATGTTCCACAATATGGCATTAATATCTACATGCATGGACACAAGCAAGTGGTCAGGTTACAGGTCATATCTTTAGGTTTTTTTCCCCCCATTGTAAACACCTGTAATTGCTAGGTAATTTGAATAAATCGCTACAGATTATTTTTAAGTTCTGGTACACTTTCATTCCTTCATTCAATTCAAGTCATCAATATTTTGGTATAAATCTGCCCATCATTAATACAACAAGTGCTACTGTTCAGACGTGTCCAAAATGCAACTTCTATAATGTGCTGTTTAGGGCTGCAACTAAATATTTATCAGAAATTGTTAATAATTTTTTGACATTTTGATTTAATAACATTGTCTTTTAGAATCTGTATAGTTCAGATAACGGCCATTTTTTATATTCAACTAGTCAATCAGTCATTGCAGCCCTAGTGCTGTTAGACGCAGTAGTTTGAGTTGTGCATTTGTCTTCTTTATAAATGGTGTATTTGAATGATTAGAATGAGTGGCATTTTTCTCTCTTATATTTCACATATACCGTATATCATACACTGTAATGGGGTCTGACATAAATGTTCTCACCATCTGGAACACCGTCAGTCTGTGACAGTGAAGAGTGAGATGGATAGCAGACATTAATCCTTAGGCGCTTTTATAAAACAGATTTCTATAGATACTTTACCCATGGTGGATAGAAAGACTTTGTTATCAAAGTATAATTTTAGTGTAGTGGTAGCTCATTTGATATTTGTCAGAAAACGTTGGTACTGCCCTTGTGTCCATGAGCAAAACACTTCACCTACATCACCTGAAACCAAAGAATGAATGAATATTGAACTACACATCAAATGCCTATGTTTAGAATTGATTGTTTTCATTTTTTAATGTCATGAAATTCCTGCATTATATGGTATTTGCATAACTGATACATTTCCAAAATTTCCCAATGAATATGTTGTGATGTCATATGAAACCCAGTAACTTCACAACTAAAGTATGAAAAGAAAAGCTTTAAATTTAAAAATAGTGTTCAAAATTGTAGTTGTAATTGTAGATGACAAACTCAGTAGGAAGCAACACAGTCAATACATACAAAACAAAACAGCTAAAAACATTTCAATAATAAACAAATCCAAGCAATGTCTGGATACGAACTGACTCCGCACTCTTGATTGTGCTCTAATACAACCATACCTTACAGACTGTAATAAAATATGGGGCAATAAATTCAAAACTGCATTAAAACCCCTATCAGTGCTTCAAAAAAGGGCAATAAGAGTAAATCACAAAGTTGAATATCTGGAGCACACAGTTCTCTATTCTTCCATTCGAAATTACTTAAAGTGAATGAATGATCTTGTGCAAGATTCCACAGCCTAACTCATGTACAGGGCAAACAATAGTACACTGCCAGGCAATATAGAGAAACTATTCAGACGTGGAGAGGGGAGGGATCAGCTGAAAAGAGTGGACCATTTTAAAGTAAACACCATCTGAACTACAAGGACAAATGTCTGTGTCTCTGTGTGTGGGTCAAACTGTGGAACAGCAGCACAAGCAATGCGCAAATATTCACAAATATAAGAAAATGCACAAAAACATCATATTTTCACAGTCTAGAAGCGATAAGGGTGTTTTATTTATTTAATTATTGATATCAGCCAGTGCTGTAACTGCTTTGTCTTGGATATGTAAATTTGAATCTTTGTGAATATTAATATTATGAGATATGTGTGACTTTATAATGCATGTACAGGAAGCATACTAGAAATGTATATTACATGCGTAACAAGGGGTTTGAAAAAATAAGTATTACTTCATCCCACTCCCTTTTGAGCAAAGAGACTTTAGTCTAAAGACATTTTGTATATGTGATACATTCAAAGTGTAGTCATGCATTTTTTTCTGTCCTTTCTTGGACAATTATGAAAAATTATCCTAGATCAGTGCTCGAAATAAACAAATCATCATCATCTTAACTACCTTTAACCACATCTTTTTTGAAAAACCAAGAACAAAATTATAATTTCATGGTGACCTTACCGTATAACAAAGATCACTAGATGCATTATAGTCACGTAGATAGCTTGGCACTAGCTAAACTGTATTTTAAAGTCTTCTCAACCTTTCTAATATGGCGGGTTTGTTTAGGCAAGTTAGCAGGCCAACTTTAGCATCTCCTTCACCATACACTACAATATTTAATCAAAACCTTACTTTGTACATCCAACGGCAACGGCAACGACATATTTATTATTCCACACCCTTTCTACAGCTAATTTTAAAAACTTCTGACACATTTACTTAAATATATACATTCCCCAAGTGTACTGATTATAAATTGCGACTAAATGCTGTCCTTGAATTGTTCATACCTTATTCCTCGCAGGACCACAAATTAGCATCTCATTAGCAGTCGCACAAAAAGCGTATTGACTTTGCCTTGGTGTTGTTGGGCGGTTTTAATTACTGTGAGTGCATAAGGCTGTGGTGTGGCAGTTCTTGGAGGCCCTTGTGGACAGAGCGGGTGACCTTGAGAATGGCTGGCCTCTCATTTGTCAGTGGGATAATGCTGAATGGACAATCGCCATGGCACCAACCCAAACGAGATGTGACAGGAGCAGCGCTGGGCTAAACTCTGTAGGCTCCGGTCCAAAGCCAATAATCAAAATCAGACCTCCTGTCCCCACTCTCTCTCTCTTTCCTCCTTCATGCTTTCTTCATCTTCCTTTCCACCCTCTCTCTATCCTCGTCATTTTTAACTTAACATAATTCTCTCATTTCCCTCCCTTCTTCCGTCTCTTCCACTCTCTGTTCTCGCTCTCTTTACCCCGCCATGATGCTTTTTCCCCTCCCCTTCTCTCTCTCTCTTCCTTTCATCTCTTCTCTCTCTCCTCTCCACCCCCTCTTTCTCCCTCACCGTCTCTCTCTCTTTCTCCTCTCCTTCATGCTGTCCTCTCTGTCTCTCTCTTTCCTCCCTGTTAACGCTGTCCTCCTCCTCTCCTGGTCTCTCTCTTTCTGTCCTCCTGCTCTCTATTCCCTATTCGCTCTCTGCCCTTATTAACTACCCCTCT
>KN482186.1:101476-136524 GCA_000787095.1 Periophthalmodon schlosseri | reverse complement strand
ATATATATATAAAAATGTATTCAGTTAACATTAGTGTAAAAAGTGTATTCATATAGGGTCCTCATTTATTTTACTGCAGTGAGACTCTGGAAATCACCCTGAACATGAGTCAAAGTCCGGTTCACGTCCATTTTTGTACACGCTCCTCAGCGGGACCGTCTGAGTCTAAGAAACAGTCAGCATTGGCACTGGGTTTCATCACAGCCCTATTTAGACATGACAAATTTGTGTCATTCTTAGTCATGCTCATATTTTGGCCTATTCCCCTTAGCAGACACAATAATATGTAACTATAATTAGTCCCTCTCCATCTCACTGTATCCTGTCTGCATCTTACACCAATAGGGCTGAAAGATAAATCGTAATTTCAATGGTCACAATTAGCAAATTAGCAAAGACTGCATTTATCTTACTAGCATAATTTCCTGTTTTATAAACTACTATAGTTGAAACATTTTCTGAAATGCATGTGATTCTAGGATTAGTTTAGAAGTTCATATTTCGGTCTTCTATCAAATCTTACTTCTTCTGGATATGTTTAAAAAGACAACTTTGAATACAATTTTAAAACGTAAAACTTAAATGTAATTGCAGTCACAATGCTTGTCAGACACACCAATATGGTTCAGTCCAATCTAAAATGTGTTCATTTGATTTGTTTATTTTCCAATCCTATATTTAATCCCAGTTTCTTGTTTGGAAGGATGTCGTCATATCACCTGAGTTCTGTTGCCTGCTCCTGAAGCGCTGACTGTCCATTTCTAATCCACCGGTAATGCCACACCCATAGATTATTTGGCTAAAGGATAACTGCTAATCCCACTGACTCAGATAAAGCAGTTATCTGGATGTACATTACATTGGCTAATGAGGTAAACTTATTACAACATTATGGCTTGCAGTATGGCACTGCACTGCTTTAGAGAATTCTGCAGAATAAATAGGCTCTGTGCACAACAGCGCCTAGCAACCTCAGTGTTAGTGTTGTTACTTCCTGTCCAATTCTATCTGAGGTTTTAGCAGAGTCACGCTCAAATTAATAAATATTTAAAGATAAGACAGTGGGCAGTGACTTGAGGGTGCATGTCTCTGACAGTTAAAAACTAAACAAATGAGGGGGAGACTTCACTGAAGGACACTTGTGTTTAGAAATGAAGGTATTTGTGTCTCAATGCTAACGCTAATGCTAATTTTGAGGCATGACATATATTAAAATAACACCACAAACTGAAATCGCTATCGTTATGAGAATGGGAGTCCTCTCTTATTTCAGGCTCTGAACCAAAGACGTGTGTTAGCAGCAGCGTTACTGACCTTTTCAGTGATTTTACTAAGAGCCACTCCACACAGAGTCATTTTGTATCTTGCATAGATTGTGGCTGTTCAGTGAATCACATTTTAATAGAGATCAAGATTCAGTCTCTTCTAATCGTTCATGATCAGCTTGGGTCATGCAGCAAGAGCATGTTACGTCATGTTAAATGGAAGTTAACATTGAAAACCAGGCCTTGCTAGTCATTAGAAGTAGGTTCTAGTTTAACCTCTTGTATTAACTATGCTCATGTAGTTTTATACATGGGGCAGTGTTTATTTGAAGCAGTGTTAATGTCCCATAGACCTGCTGCCCACTTGTGATGGTAGGTGGTCCCAGAAGCAGAAACTATTCTTTCTCTTTAAATTGTAACTTTATTGTTTATATCTATATATGACAGACATCTTTGTTGGCGCATTATGTAAAATGTAGTCTAAATATGGCCTCTGAACAAGCTAAAGGCTAAAAATATGCAAACTTTAAATGGGTTGTTCATTTTGCAAAGTTACATCACTCTGTCTTATCTGTGTATTGCCTCAACTATAGTTTCATTCTGCTACTTCGTTATTCCAGTTTCTTTTTAAACCATATTATGCAGTTGGAATTGTTCTTTTGGAGATAATGTGGGGCGACAGTAGCTCAGTTGCAGTGTTTGTCCACTGATTGGAAGGTTGGCGGTTCGAATCCCGCTCTCGACATAAACATCATTGGTTGGGCGGTCAGATCCCCTGACCCACAGGTTGGCCGTGCGATTCCAGATCCCACAGATTAATGCTGTCATTGTGTCCCCAGTGTCTGCGTACACTGGTGTATGAATGTATGAATGAGTGGTTCTTTGATGCAATAATTCTACTCTATAATTGTACTTTAGTGTTTTTGTGTCAGTGGCATAAATTAGTTTCAGTACTATCGTTTTTTCGTCTATATTTTCTTCAACAATATATTGTACTTCAAAATTTGTTATCGTGACAGGCCTAGTTGTTTTGCATATTTATGGTGAGAATTATGTAAACAAATGACCTTACCTTACCTGGTTCTGGGACAGAGAAGTCGTCCCCATCTAAAATATAAAACTGAGGTTCCCGCACGAATGAATGTGACTTTTGACAGTGCAGTTTTTCAGCTGTATTCTCCTCATAATCCTAACAAATGATGTTTTATCCCCCTCACTGCATATTGTCAACAACTCTAATTTCCCCATTGCTTCCCATGACTCTACCTGAGTTTTGGGACACGCCCTGGTTGTGTTTGCTGAGGTAAGCCACTAAAGGCCAATCCCAGAATATTACAGAGACAGTGGGAAGTGCAGTTGCCATGGTGACGTCACGATGTGCTGTAACACTGGGAGTGAAATGGACAATAAAAAAAGCATAGGGTGAGTTATGGCGGAGAGAGAATTGGATTTCTAATAAAACATGACAATGGCTGCTCTGTTTGCCCTGAGGACTGCGCGACTCCTCCTCTGGAAATGTAAAACCTGTGTCTATCACTTCACATTAAATGGACCATGACTTTGTGTTGTAACATTATGACCTCTAAAGTGAGATGGTTGGGTTCAGTAGAATATCGTATACAGTTTGTAGCACAGTAGGACAAAAGAGTGTCTAAAATGGCTTGACAAATTGGGACAGACCGATTAGTTGATTTATTATGTGCTTGATTCCTTGTGTTGGGCTCTCAAAATGCTTTAAATTGCATAAAAGAAACATTCACCCGTTCATAATGCTAGGATTCTGTTTTAACATGTCCAGAATAATGGATAAAAAGACTGAAATGTGAAATGACAAACTAATAAGTGGTTGAAGAAGTACTCAGTTTTGTTACTTACGTAAAAGTACAGGTACCAGAGCAAAAAAATACTCAAGTAAAAGTATCACATGAAAAAAGTACCTCTTTAAAATGTACTTAAAGAGTAAAAAGTAAAAGTATTTTGTGCAGATTTTGAGATCTAGTAAAGCTTCAAATGTTTTTGATGAAGATTTGTGCTGAATTTTTATCAACAGAAACAGCTGAATCAAATTACATTTTTTTCTGGCTGTTTTTATTTACATATTTTTGTTTGCTCAAACTATCAATGTTTTAAAATTGGAAAACATCCCAGCCTTTCTAGCAGGTTTCAAATGGTAATAAAAAATATTTTCACTTTTCAGTCCAGTTAAAAAATGTAGTGGAGTAGAAAGTACAGATACCTGCTCTCAAATATAGTGAAGTAACACTACTACTTTTACTTCGTTACGTTCCACCACTGCATTTCAGAACATGTTTGTACAGATCTAAACTACAGGGTTAGCAGTTTTGATGCAGAATAAGACAGGATATTTGGAGAAAATTATAGTACTTAAAAAATCGCAGCCTTGCTCATCGCATCCGTTCAAATGTCGATTCAAATGTGATTAACCTTGCAGCCCTACTATTCACACCCAATGTGTACACCCTTGTATGCTGGAAAGTGTCTTGCCCAAGGCCACAATGACAGGGTGCAGTGGCAAGAACTGTAATCAAACCACTGACCTTTTTGAACTGTGAAAAACCTCCTCCTGTGCTATGGGCAGTGGACTGTAACACAGGAAGCACATGTGTTAGATGTAGTTTGACTGTCAGTCGTGCTCGGGCGTGTCTCTGCACATTTGATGATGATTTCCAAGAAATAAAATAGAAGTAGAGGTAGACACATTATAAAACAGGCTGCATTTGAATATTGGGTGTATTTGTTTTATAGTGAAAAGTACCTTTTAAATGAGATTACTGCACTGCGTAATTTATACTCACAGCTATAGAAACCTAAAGTGTACCTTAACATCATAGACTGTATATATAAATGGACATAGCTAACCTTCTAGCCGCCTCGTTCCAAACAGGAAGTGATTATGGGGGCACTTCCGGCTCCTTTGACTCTGGCTCCAATTCACAGTACATTAGAAAACTGTCGTCCCTCTCTCTGTACCTGCTGCAGTGAGCCTCGTCATTTCGGTCTTAAAATGTTCGTATTAACCCGCTCTACATGATCCTGGTATTTTTATTTCTCTGTTGGGTCTGTAAATGAAGATATGAACATTAATAAGAGACAAATCAGGTGCCTTCTTTCCCTGACGTCGCTCCCGCCAGCATTAGCAACAGGTTTGATTTACAGCGTTGCTAAGCGCCTGCTAAACCAGCGGTGCGGGCGGGAAGGGGCGTTACCTTCAACAGCCTGGCTCCAGATTGGCTCTTTGGTTGCTATGATACTCACGGTCGGAATCCCAAATATGGAACTCTGCTCCAAATTCGCCGTTATAACCGCTGGCCTCAATGAGCTTCATTTCACCGGAGCCGAACGCTATGGGTGACGTCACACTCACTTAGTCCATGAGTGTCTATGCTTAACATTCCGGAGCCGAACGCTATGGGTGACGTCACACTCACTTAGTCCATTTCTTTATACAGTCTATGCTTAACATTAATGCAAGTGCCACATGCAACAGAAGAGTGTAAACCTCCATCAAGGCATCAGCCCTATCTCGCAATTACGTATATAATGTGTACGGACCCAAAAAACCTTTAATATTAAGTCACAATGCACCTCCAACTCTTCAATCAACATAAATCACATATATATTTGGATAATTGGACAGGATATGATTCCATATGTGATGATACGTATTGTCAAAGCGTATGGTTTTGACTGACCAGGCAAGAAGCATGTCGTTTTGTACTTTCGTTCTTCAATCTCCACAGAATAAATAGTCTCTTTAGTTTCTTTTTCCCCAATAAGGAGCAGCCCTACCTTTAGCTAACTAACATCAGAGAGCACCTTGGTCTCTTTGTTAAATTTTAACCATGTCTTTACTTAAGCTTACAGCAGGTGTGGCCTTGGACACACAATGAGTGAAAGGAAGGACACAAGTTAGAGAATACTAAGAGTACAGTAACTCAGGTGGTAGATCGTTTATCTACTGATGCAGCCCCCACAGATTATTGCTGTCGTTGTGTCCTCGGGCAAGACGCTTAACCCACCTCGCCCCCAGTGTCTGTGTACACCGGTGTATGAATGTGTGTGTGAATGGGTGAGTGGTTTCTTTGAGTGCTTTGAAGGTGGAAAAGCGCTATATATAAAAAAAGAAAGCGTGTGAGAAATACGCCAACCAGTATGTACTTAAGAGGATGGAAATGTTCTATAAATGCTCATCGAATACTGAAGTATGTGTAAAAGAATGTAAACATCTGTGGCATATGAGATTAGGCCCGGTACATACTGCTAACTGCACTGCTGTTAAAGTATTTACGCAGTTTTTTCCGCTGTACATTCGATCGACAAAATTGATTGAAAATTTGAATGGTTACAATTACAAAATGGCATAAAATATTTTCCATGTGGTCTTGGTATGAAATGTGCTAACCCTGTGGTTGAGACCTCTACAGACATGTTCTAAAATGCATGAGATTCTTGTATCTGGTATTGGTGGAGCAGTTCATATTCTGGCCTTCTGTCAGATGTTATTACTCTTGGTATTTTTAAATGATTCACTGTGATTCAAAATAAAAACAATAACTGTTCATATCTTTACACTAGGCCTGAACGATATGAGAAAAAAAATCAAATTGTGGTTTTTCTAACAAGTATTTTTTGCGATTTATGTTTTATTAATAGGATTCTGTTCCAAGTTCACATTTTAAACATATCCGGAAGAATTGTTTTTATGCAGAATAAGACTGAAGGATAGGCTATTTTGTGTTTTGTTTTTTGTTTTTTTAAATGGAGGAAATTATGGTACTTCAAAAATGGAAGCTCTTGCGATTTTCGAATTATGCCCATTCAAATTGTGATTTCGATCTGATTGCGATTAATCTTGCAGCTCTACTTTACACAGTTTTTACTAAAATACTGATAAAATTGTATTCACATGGTCAGGTTTTCACACAGCGTTCCGGCCCCAAGCCACACTATGCCCAGATGAAGTGCCGTTTATGAAACTGAAGGTCGTGAGATTAATGTTTGACCTCGGAGTGATTTTCTGCTGCTATAAAAAGTTGGCTGTAAAAATGTCGCCGCTGTTTCAAGTGTGGAGTTTCTGAAGTAATCTGAACGTGCTGAAGAGATAACTGCATACTTGACTAGATTGTTTATTTAATATACATAAAATCTATTTTCTATGCTGAAAATACAACAACTACAGCTATTACTACTGCTGCTACTGCTACTTGTATTACTGTCTCTTACTACTATTACTATTACTACTATTATTACTACTACTACTACTATTACTAGTACTACTACGACTACTACTGCCACCACCATACACTACTATTACTGCATTAAACTACAACCACTACAGCTACATTATATTATAGTGACAGTGCATAGTTCCACTAACAACCAAACCCTATGTATATAGGCTTTATCAAGTTTACAGTTGTTTTCTATGAATTTAAAGGTCCTATATTACGCAAAATTGCCTCTTGTGAGATTTTAGCCATATCATAATGGTGATATCTCATCAAAAACATACCTGGAGTTGTGTTTTGTTTCATTCGCATATGTTTGAGTAACCTTTTTTTATTAATTTACATCTCCGAACCTCAAAATGCTCTGTTCCACCTCGTGACGTCAGGTAGTGATAGTTTTGAAGCTCCACAGTTACCTTTTGCCTTTAGTTCGGTAGAGATTGGGAATTCCAGGGCTGAAATTATCCAAATGATTCTAGTGAAGGTGTGTGGAGTTTAAAAACACAGTGAAGCACTTCCTGTATTACCACATGACATCACAGGGTGGAACAGAGTGTTTTCTGTTTGAGAGAAGAACTCAGCCTAAATACGCGGGGTTTGTGTGTTAAACGTGTGTGAACGAAACAAAACACAACTCCAGGTATGTTTTTTCATGAGGAAACAACGTCATAAAAGATCAGAAAATAGCGTAAAATGGGCCCTTTAACACATGTGGATAATTGTAGTAATCTAGAACATGTGTTTAATTGAGTTGTTGATAGTGAAATACCATGATCTGGCCTTTGTTAAAACCTCAAACCAGTCACATTAACTAAGAATGCAGTCTGGAATATTTCTCTCAATTTTGTGGTTATTTTTATCCATAAGCCCTCACCGCAGCTGCCAGCCACATACCAACTTAACAAACCCCAAAAAGGCAGCCGGGTGTGGGGCATACCTAGCGCCCATAGCCCTCCCTGCCCTGCCCTGGACTGCTCTGGTTCTGGGGTCCTGGGGGTCTAAAGTGAGGTATTCCCTGGTGGGATAAGGCCAAGTGCTGGGACAACTGTTGTTTTAGATCTGGGTCCAGGGGAATCCTCATAGTTTGGGGCGCGGCACTGAGAATCCAAGAAATGTAAACGCGACCGTCTCGTGGTATTTTGTAACAGATTACTTATAATAAGGCAGCATGGGAGCACACTGATTTTTTTTTTAACAACATAAAAATTTGAGTAGAGGGCTGAACGCTGTTGGAAGAATAGCGATATTATTATGTAGTATTTTATTATTATGATTATTATGATTATTATTAACTCTTTAGTTATTATATCGTATTTTTTGTGACAAATAATGCAGTTGCAATTAGAATTCTGTGATTTCTGTGTCAAAATAAAGATTCAATCCACAAAACACATTTAAACACAACCGGGAGCATAGACATGAACTGGCAGCTGTGTTACAAGAATTACATGTAAACTACCAGTCAGAAGTTTCAACACACTCTCTTTATTTTACCCCTTTATTTTTACTACTTTCTACATTTAATATACATATGGAAGACATCAAATATATGAAGCAAGATATATGTAGCAAAGAAAAAAAGTGGAAAACTACTTTCTACATTTAATATACATATGGAAGACATCAAATATATGAAGCAAGATATATGTAGCAAAGAAAAAAAGTTGAATAACTACTAAATATTTTTCGACTAAATATTTTTGGCTACTTTGCTACATAATTCTGTATATCTTGTTTCATATATTTGATGTCTTCCATATGTGTATGTAAAAATAAAGAAAAAAAAAGCACTGAATGAGACGGTAGTGTATTTCAGAGCATGTTTATAAAAGTCTAAAATGGTTATTCAAGTAACTAAACCTTTTTTCTATATATTCTATCTAGTCTATCTTGCATCCCTAAATTAAACAACTTTAATTAGGGCCAGATTGGATCAGAGCCTCTCTAAAATGGCAGTTCTTGTGTTTTTCCTATAGTGCATTGGGCAAAAAGTGCACAAAGAGGGAACATTCTCCATCCCATCTGCAGAAAAATTTAGTATATTTTATAATTATTTTAAATACGATTCATGCTCAGATGTACGGGACAGTGTTTCTCCTTGAATACTGAACCACACCCACATGACTGTCGCTGTCAGAGGGATTCTTGTCATGTCATGCAAAACACAGGTGCCTTAGCCACTTCATTCATTAATGTTAACCAAATCATATGCACGAGTCCCTGCCTGCATTATATAATGTTATAGTTACAGTAAGAGTATACAAATACAAGTGGAACTGCAGTGGAGAAGGGCGTTGGATCAGAATGGGCAGAGCTAGAGGTTTCATTTTTCATTCTGTGATATTTTTAGGATTGGCTGATATCAAATAAACACGGGAGCTGTCCAAGGCTGAAGATGCAGCGTAAATCATACATAATGTAGACTGGATACTAAATTTCGAAACTAGAAGAATGATTGTTATGAATTGCAAATTGCTCATTTTGAAAATGAGACAGATGACAACGTGGTACACTAAACCAAAATACCCCCCAAAATATCTTATTTTTGTTAAATTTTGACACGAGAATTTTATATATAAATAACAAATTAATTAGACAGTGTGAACTTAGAACTTAATAAAATGTTGGCTTAATCTTTGCCTTATCTAGTGCAATTATATGTTGGTTTCTAAATCTGAAACTAAAACCAAAAGTGAAGAGAGAAATCCCCTTTTCAGTATTTACGTAGGCGACTTATATTAAAGGTGCACCATGTAAATCTTCTAAAATCTTCTCCTTGTTTCCATGGAGATGTTATTGCTTTTTCCGGATGAAATGTTCCATAGTATGATATTAAACTTGTCTATCTCCGTGGAGACAAGAAGGTGACGTCGCCAGGCCAAGTTACAGGTCAGATCAGGCATGTTTTTCAATGTGATAAGGATGATTCAGTGCGATAACCTGTATTTGAATAAGCACAATATCGATGTATACCTTTAAAGCTATACTGTGGAACATTCCAGGCAAAAAATAATAATCTAGAAACAAGCAAAACGAGCAGGCAGCAGACCCTCCTCCATAGACCTATCATGATAACAAGTTTTGAAGCACGAAATAATGAAATGAAATAATGAAATAATGCAAGATAATCCCAGTAAACCCATTTAAATAGACTGTTTCATTTAAAGACATGAGCTGCAACAGATAAATGCAGAATGTACCAATAATTAGCCATAAAAGGGACTTATTTACCCTTTTACAACTCAAATCTTACAGTATTACAACAAAAATACCCCAAATCTCCCCCACTTTTACAATGAAAAAGTACTCACGATACATATTGAGCCCCGAAATATATTGTTCCAAGTCCATGTAGTAATTATCATCCTCCAGCAAAGTTACATAGTGCAGCTTTAAATATCTGGAACATAAGATCCTCATTTGACTCCTTCGTGGAAAAGCATCCTTCAGAATGTAAATCAGTGATGAATTGGATTAAAATGATGCAAATCGTAGAATAGTTACATAAAATGAGAAGAAGTAATGGCTGATGTTGGCATATATCATGATGAGGACGATGGTGCAACCCCTCTGAAGCAGACCGGCTCCGCGCTCATAAATCTGAAAGGAGCCGATTCCTCCGTGTTGTAATAAACTGAAGCAGTGAAAAAGGGTCTGTTTTGAGTGAACTTGTGAGGTTATCTTTAAGGGGAGGGTCCTTCTCCAGAGAGTTACAGTTCAAATATAAATCCTTATTAATTTGTCATCG
Organism: Periophthalmodon schlosseri; assembly: GCA_000787095.1. Taxonomy (NCBI): domain Eukaryota; kingdom Metazoa; phylum Chordata; class Actinopteri; order Gobiiformes; family Gobiidae; genus Periophthalmodon; species Periophthalmodon schlosseri. The sequence continues at coordinate 126,262 of KN482186.1, read as the reverse complement.
CTAACAAGAAACTGTTGGGTCCACGTGGGACAGTTTTATCAAATCTCATCTGTATCTCCTTAATGACTCAGATAGTGTTGCAAAGTATATCGCTGTTTTTAATAGTGTGTGGTAAATAACAAGTGAGCAATGAATTTTCAGTAGAGAAATTAGAAGCTACCGGTTCTAAGAGTGGCAGCCTCTTTGTTAGATACAACTGAGACACATTTTTAGGCCTATGAAAAATGACCTTATTTGAAAACTGGGATAGCGTCTTAATTTTATTTTAATGTTATGCTATTCCACAGGGACCAAAGTGTGTAGCTTTAGTTTTTCAAGTATCCAGATAACGATTTACAGAGGATTTTTTGGCAGTCCCTAAGACTTGTGCCATATTCGACTAATGTGAACTAAATATCCCTTATTTACGAGTGTTTGTCCACTGATCCGAAGGTTGACGGCGCGACTCCGGCTCCCGCAGATGAATGCTGTCGTTGTGTCCTTGGGCAAGACACTTAACCCACCTCACCCCCAGTCTCTGTGTACACTGGTGCATGAATGTGTGTGAATGGGTGAGTGGTTCCTTGGCGTAAAGCGCTTTGAGTGCCTTGAAAGTGGAAAAACACTATATGAACACTATTAATCTGATACATCGCGCACCTCTAACATGTAAGTGGTGTTTCGACATGTAGTACTATAGTTTGCTCAGTTGAACAGTTGATTTCGACCGCCAACGTGCATCATTATAGACCCCAAGAGTGAGAATAAACTAGTGGCATCCAAAAACAACTTGTGCATAATAATATTAATAGTGCAACTTGCGATAAATGGTCCCCGACTCAAACCGGCGCAGATCTGTACCTCCTCCCAGCGGCCCGTCCCTCCCTGTCCCTGCGCTGACAGCTGATAATGTAAACCAGTGTACATGTCTATACACGCCTGTACACCAGAGACCGCTCCTCTGCTGCGTTCAGGGGTAACAAGAATGTTGTAAGAGTGAGTGACTGTATTATCTATGTAATGTGATACTTTACATCACATATTACCTAAATGGTACTTATACTACTTACATCAGGCTTACATTATTGCAGTGGTGGATGGAGTACTCGATTAAGTAAAAGTACAGATACAGAGGTAAAACGTTACTCAAGTAAAAGTATCACATGAAAAAAATCTACTGAAGTGAAAGTATTTAAGTACCTGTTTAAAAACACAACTGTTGTTAATTTGTTAAAGTGTTAAATGTAGTGATATTGATAAAAAACTGATACATATTTTGGTCAGCAGCAGCAATACAAATCAATTTCTTAATTTTTCTTTTGAATCTTGTGTGTTTATGTTTGTTTGCTCAGGGCCGAAGCTTGAACTTGAAAATTTAAGTCAGAATGTTACGACGAACATGGTAAAAATAACCCCTCAAATAATATGAAAAGTACTTATTACTTTTCAGTCCAGTTCAAAAACGTAGTGGAGTAGAAAGTGCAGTACCTGCTCTCTCAAATAATATGAAAAGTACTTATTACTTTTCAGTCCAGTTCAAAAACGTAGTGGAGTAGAAAGTGCAGATACCTGCTCTCAAATGTAGTGACGTAAAAGTAAAGTATCCACTGTAAAATTGACTTAAGTAAAGTACAGATACCTAAAAATTACAATACTTCACTACTTGTACTTTGTTACCTTCCGCCACTGCATTATTGCTTTGTTGTAATCATTTTAATTTAGTTGTATATCAAGTAACTGTAGGAACATTTGGAAAACTCTTAAAAACCTTCATTTCAAAAACAGTAAAGAGCTATATACAGGTGGCCGAAAAAACTAGTCATGTAGTAGCATAAAAAGTAGCTGCAGTATTAAAATAGTTGTTTCAATTTTGAATATGGCTGTGGTAGCCCAAGACTTTGTCGTTACTACTTAGACAAACTGTGTACTGATTGCGTTTTACATTTGTGTAGCTAATAATCATTGGGCCGTCTTGCAGTACAAAAGCATTAATTATCTTGTTATTGGTTCATTGGCCCAAAGTCCCCGAGATGTCTCCCCTTATAAGGACATGCATCTTTAAGACAACGCAGGGGCAGGTGGAGACTTGTCACAAAGAACTCAAAACATGGGAACCTTTTGCCTTTTGTGTCTATTCCCCGAACACTCCCTCCTGTCTGCAACCTACTGCTGACTCTTTATACGTCGAAACACTTTTAGTCATTTACAAGAAAAGTGCAAACGCAAAGAAACACAAGGTTTTCAGGTAGAATTCCAATGGCTAACTGCTGTGCGTCTGTATCACAGTCTGTATCACTGCTCTCGCCACGACGTCACCATAGCAACGGGGTAAACAAATGCATAACTGTGTTGACCAGAATGCAGGGACTAGCTTCATTTAAAACACTGAAATGACAAAATAGGCTTCTCGGTTTCACAGGGGAGACGTTTCAGTTTGCGCATTAAACAACTAAAAACAACCTAAACAATGGAGGGAGTGCGTTAAAACTGCATAACGCACGGCTCCTTGTTGTTTATTTCTTACTGTTAGCAGTGTATTAGTACAGTATACGTTGAATTTGAATTGTCAGGTTTTAATTTGTTATTTTCTTATATTCTTATTTTACTACTACTTACGTATTAATACTCTGAAGTAATTTTTAGCACCTCTACATCAGGTGCTATTCGTCAGGTACTTTATTATAGTTTATATCTAACGACATAAGTAGTACAGCTTCAGATGTAAGTAAGTATAGATTTTTCCTTTTAAATACAAGCATAGGTAGTATAGTTGTATATACAATGCAGTAATCGCATTGTATTTTTTTAATTTGTGAGTACTAGGCAGTACTTTTACTTGCGCACCTCCTCTGTATCCACTTGTCAGCTGCTGTTGTTGTTCTGAGTACGTTACATCATGGAGTGGAAGCGTTGCGTCTCTCACCACAGATTTACACCTACTCATTAAACATCATTTTACAGCCTGATCTCAGCAAAACAATTAGCCAATAATGGATTTCCTGTTTACGTCTTGCACTTCCTGTCTACTGATTGGGTGTTAATGGCAACGAGACAAAACAAAAGCACAACAGTATACAGTTTGATTTCTGAGCAAAATGAGGGACGTTCATCAAGATAGTAAGAAGTTGTATTTAAAGACTTCCTCAGTGTTATATTTCAGTTAATTTAGTACATTTTTATATCACTATTCACAATGAGCACTGCTAATTTCAACAGGTGTAGTGCAGATCTGTGGAGAGGCATGTTTTTGTTTTGTTTTTTTTTGTATAGAAATAAAAAAACAGCTGTAATTGAATAAATGTGTGTTTAATGCCAAACTTAGGAACATTCCAGGCACAACAATATCATCCCCATGGAGACAAGCAGTCAGAACTCCCACCAGAAAAGTTACATAATGCACCTTTAAGGCTTAAGTTTGAACCTTTATCGATGTCCTTGCTTCTGCTCTTGTTCCTAGCCTTGTATTATTTCGTCTGTGGAAGCCTCTGTAGGAAATGCCTATTAGCTCTGAGCAGTGGAAAAGTGGGTGTGGCCAGACCCAGGAGCACGTCCATATATGGAGTGTGTGCAGAGAAAGAGGAAGCGGCACAGTTTTCCACACTCACTGAAATATTTGGGGTTGAAGTTCTGTCCCATTTTGTCCCATTAGTGTCATGTTGTTTCACAGACACCCTGCCCTCATGTGGGACACACACAAGGGCTAGACCTGGTTTAGTCCAGGCTTTGAGGATTTACTGCAAGATCTTCACAAACTAGGATTACTGTAATTACTTAAATAAATGAAACAAAAATATACTTTTCTCAAATCAGTATTTGCTTATGAGGATTTGGGTTGCACGAGTGGGACCTAATTTCCTAAGTGCACTGGTGCTTAAACTGAAAGCCATTTCTTCAGGGGTTTGTGTGGTACTTTATATTGATCATAGTTTGATCATAGTACCACATACGTAACTTTACTGATGGAGGGTCTGCCATTTGCTTGTCTCCGTGTAAATGGATTGGCTTAATGTCATATTGTGGAACATATGCAGTCACATCTACATAGAGACAGGCATGTGGTGGACCTCCAGACATGTTCTGTAGTGCACCTTAAGATGAGAGTATGAAAAGTTATGGTATATATAGGTTAGATATATAGATTTTTGTTTTTGCTTTGTAAAAGGCCAAAATGGTCTCAAATGGTCTAAATATTTATGTGACATAATTTCACTTTTTCTACATTTGTTTTCTTTTGTTTTTTGCTTATCAACAAGAGGTTTTGACCATCGTGTTGTCCTGGTTTGAGCTTAATTTAGTCCTGATGTAGACTTGATGTGGTCTTTTTCTTGTCCCAGGTTTAGGTCTGGGTTTAGTCCCAGTTTAATCCAAATTCCGTGTGGGCCTAGGATTTAAACAGAGATTTTTAAGTTGTATTTCTTCAGCCTGGGAATTTAACCTTTAGATCTCTAATTACATCTTTATTTTTTTAATCAATTTACAAGCGTGACAAATAACAACTGAATGAAATATCCCAGTTTATAGTTGATAGTCCCTCGTGTCTTAGTTGAGCCTTGCGCCTGTCTCTGGTTTGCGCCCACATGGCTCACATTCCAGCGCTCTGACATCAGCCGCCCGCTCCGACTTTCCTCTTTTCTCTCATTTTTTCACTCTCATTTTTCCTCATTCATTTTACCGGGTTGTCCCTCCTTTCAGGTTGTATAATTTACCTTCAGTTACACACCATTCCCAGTGTGCTGTGTATGTAAAGAATGTCATTCCAGCGTCGACAAGCTCTGTTTTGAGATGAAATACACTGAACTGGAGTCATCTTTATAATATGTTGGTACTATGCAATAGGACCTTGCATCTCAAGTGGCTACGCTACATAAATGGACAGAGAAACAGAGAGAGAAATTGATAGAGAGATGAATGAGAAAGATAGGTGGATAAAACAAAGCTGGTTCAGTTATCTTATACATTTATAAATATATCATATTACTTCATGTTTATATTGTTAAACTAAAACTATAACTAAAAGTACATAGAGGTAATTCATCAAATATATGTAGAGCTTTTTGTTCACTCAGACTCTTTACATGCAAAGAAAAGATGACATTAAGAAGCTCAGTTGGTAGAGTGTTTGTCCGCTGATCCGAAGGTTGGCGGTTCAAATCCTGCTGTCGACATAAACGTCATTTATTGAGCGCTCAGATCCACTGAGCCACAGGTTGGCGGTGCGATTCCAGCTCCCGCAGATGAATGCTGTCGTTGTGTCCTTGGGCAAGACACTTAACCCCCCTCGTCCCCAGTGTCTGCATGTATGAATACGTGTGTGAATGGGTGAGTGGTTCCTTGATGTAAAGTGCGTTGAGTGCCTTGAAGGTGGAAAAGCGCTGTAGAAAATGTGACCAGTAGGACCAACGTTAAAGAAAGGCCAGTTTTAAAAGGTGAGTATATAGTTGAAGTGTAGTAGAAGTTATATTGGTGGAAGTATTTGTGCTTTTTTCCCCCAACAGTGTATTTTTTAATAGAACTAACAGTACTTTTAATTAAGTATTCATCATATTACTACAAACCACATACATTTTAAAAGCACACTTAAGTACAACTATAGCCCATTTTACACTGACAGTTGATGTTTAAGGTGAGTTGAGCTGAGACGATCCAGACTCTTGGCCTTGGTCTGGTTCGGCTCTGCTCTGCTGATTTAGGATCTTTGGAGGAGGTTTTATTTATAGTGTGATTTGCGGTGAAACGGGGCTCAGGTTTGGACCTCATCTGGCTTTTGTATCAGCCCACAGCCCGACTTGACAGAGGGGTCAAAAGGTTACGCAATATTTACTGTGAGAGCTTTTAAATGGGAAGCGTCAATGTGGATTAGTTCTTGAAGTTTTGTTATGGTCAGAAAATCTTTTAGTAAATTGCAACAGATATAAACATGTCATGCTTAGCTTATTTGTCAATTTTAGATTTCACTTCACCCAAAAAAGCTACAGTTTGTTGTAGGACTGTGCCAAAAATAAAAAAAAAATCGATAGAACGTGATCTAAACTTTGGTCGATCTCAATCATAAGGCAAGTGCATTTTAATCGACAGGTCTACAGCCAATCCTGTGTCAGTGAGAGCGTGTGATGCTGAAGGGGAGGAGTCACCGCTCTCCTGTTTAGGTGAAAGCTCTGAGTCAGGGCCACAGTCTCTTTATGTCCCCTCACGTGTCCTCGCGTTTCACAAGTTTTGACTTAAATGTGCACAGTTTGGCTAAAAGTCCCGAGTCTCCTTCCCTCTGCCTCCGCCTCCCCCTCTCGGATCCAACAGCAGCCCTCTCTCCTCTGGCGCTTCTTATCATTATTATCCAAGTTACGGAAAATAAAGGTTTATTTTCTCACCGTTTATGAGGGTGACCTTATTTAGAGCACGGACATCAAACACGTTTGTTCTGCTAGCTGTAACTCGCGTGTGCGTGTGTTTCTCTCGATAGCGGTGACGCACGCGTTTTAAGGCTTAATATATTGTGCAAACTCATTCCAAATTTTAAATGTGGATTTCTTAGGAATTATGGGACCTATCAACACGAAATAAAAACTGTAGCGATCCTGACACCCTGCTCGTTATACCTGAAGTCCACCAGTGTATGTTTTTAATAAGATGGAAGAAGATCGAGTTGTAAATCAAGATCGATCAATCAATTAATCAAAAAATCTTGTTATAGAGAAATTTTGTTATAGAGAAATTCTTGGTTGACTTAAGACATGTCGTGCCAAACGATTAGTCGTCTAAAAATCTCTCAAAACCACTGCGTATCTCAATGTATCTATCCCAAACTGCACTCTCAAGACTACACCTGCAGGGGGAGTTCATCTAGGAACGGCTATTTATGCAGAAAAAAGTATGAGGAAACATTATGTTGATATAAAGACTAATTAAACAGGTTAACAGGTTAATTAATGAGTTTTTACCTATAAATACCAAAGAATACCAAATCTTCAGCCAACTCCACTCACTCACTAACGTCTCCTTTCTGCGGTTGTTCCATAAAAATTCTTATAATCTAAATAAAAATAATTTTGGTCGACAAAGACTCCATCGACTAAAGGCCTTCAACCCTAGTTTGTTGATAGTTTGTAGTGGTTTAAAATGCCTTTGGTCATAGCAATAATAATAGTAAGTCTTACAAGAAATAAAAACAGGATATGAACTGGTCTGGTTCAAATGTTTCCATAACCTCCGTACTTTCTTCCCTACATATAAAAATACTGCCTCAACTCTTCCCAAACTTGTCATCATCAAACGTCATCGCTCCTGCTACCAGAGGGAAAGTATACGAGTGCTTACTGCGTGAAGTGTCTTTACCAAGAACACAGCAAAAGTACGTGCTGGTCCAGGTTTGTAGGTCTAGCCATTTGGTCAATTAATCGGTCAATGGTGTCTTAGTTGATAAAAACTTAAGATTTCATGTAGATTATAAGGATTTATGGGACAATAGCAGAAAAGGGAATGGATGGTGTGAGTTATCTGAAGATTTGGGAGTTAATCTACACCCTCTTTTTGATCAACCAATCAAACGGCATGTCTTAAATCGACTACAGCCCTAATCTGGTACCAGTATAATCAACCCATATAATAAGTGGTTTTCAGTTTCCAGAATGGGATGTTTTCATACTTCCAGATAAGCAAGAGCCAGTTTTCTAAACGGATTATTTTTGATTACATGGGCTTATCATAAAAGGATCCACGAATTTTGAACCTAATAATTTCGGACACATGTAAAATTCTCACGTTATTGTTCATGGGAAAAAATAAAAAAAATAAAAACTAAAGTAATGGTCATTTCTTTTGGCCTATCTATCGTTCCCTGATGCCGAACCTCCTCAGTGGACTTGTATGTCATATTTGTTTAACATTACTGATTTGAACTGTGGGTCAGTCTCCACTTGGGACCTCCGTGTTAAAACCTCTGAATATGATCCGTGTTTAATCGAGGCGTGCTCAGTGTGATGTAACTGAGCTGCAGACGGAGTCCCAAATGTGGATCCATCAGCTCAGCTGCTATCGCTAACGTTTCACTGTCAGTTTTTAATGGCTCGTGTCCAACGCTGAGTAACTGTGAAGAGGTCATTTCAATGCTTCTTCACTTGAGATGCAAGATATTCAAAGTGTACGTAGAGCCGTGCCAAGTTTGCGATATCTACTGTTTCACTGGGGAGTACGGTCAAATTTTGGTCGAGAGTGAGGAAGGTCCAAATTGCTTCGATAACATTGAAACCACCGTCCAGGTAACTGCATATGCCACAATATGAATGACAGACTGAAGTAACCCAAGTTAAAGGTGCGCTGTGCAAACTTTCTACCACATTCTTGGAGATTTGCCTAGAATTTTCCACAATATGGCATTAAACATCCATCTCCACGGAGACAGAATGTATTCAAGTTAGGTCCAATGCGGTTCATCTGGTCTTCCGTTAATTTATTTTAATTTGAATAGATTCTTTTCAGACCAAGGTTTAGTTTGTTTTCATACCTGACAGTTTCGGCTGCTCACTTGGGACTGCAGATGGCGCTGTCGTTCCGGGCTCCACCGGCAGGAAGACAGCGCTAAAACCTGTTCAAACCAGCTGACCGGACACGTCGCAGCAACATCCCGTGACCACTCTGAGGAGGAGCGCTAGTGAGCGGTCGGAGACAAACTAAACCTTGGTCTGAAAAAAAGAATCTATAAAAAAATTAAAAAAGGGCTGGGCCACTTTAAATCATTACCATTTAACACAAAAATGTTCACATTTCTTCCTCCCAAAGCACATAATTAAAAATAGCCGAATCCCGATGCCTATTAAATCTGATTGTTGGCACAGCCCTAATACCAGTTTAAATAGTTAAACTCCATTGTGTTTTCATTTTGTCGGTCTCCTTGTACTTAGAACTTTGTAATCCATTCACATCAACAACAATTACATCTGTCATTTTGAATCAGTAAGTATGCACGATAAGGCAATTAATGATACAGACACAGTTAGTCAAAGCCAACAACAATACAATGGTAACTCAATTAGCGCAGTGGCTTATGTCATGCACATTCATTTGGTTTGATGCTCGCTGTTCCCAGACTGGTATATGACTCTATGTGTAGGCCTATGGGTGGAAAATGTCTATATTTATCATGGATGGCTCCGCGCAGAGACGGTGGAGGAGGAAGTGAGAGCAGAGAGAAGAATTTGGGGGAGGGCCGAGGGGAAGGAGAGGTTCCCACGAAGTCGAGGCCACATGTACAGCAGCGGTCAGAGAGAGCAGTCTAAACAGAGAGACATGAGCTGTTACCGCGGGCAACGAGGACAAGGGAAAATGGTTTACAAAATCTGTCTTTATTGTGTGAGCGATTCAAAATGACACTTTCATGAATGAATTGCTTTATTAAAGGTCCTATATTATGCAAAATTGACTCTCGTGAACATAGATCACAAAATAATATGGGCCCGTTAAGGTTAGTAGTTATTATAAATCACCCCTATTTCTATTCTTACAAATGTATCATTCCCTTGACACAGGAATGATTTCATCCATTCACAGTATCAGACACAACTTTTCAAACATTCAGTACGGTCCAATAATGTTCCATTGCAATAAAAACATCTGTGATTAAATAAATTCAAGATGTTAATACCATGGAACTAGGCCTGTCACGATAACACATTTTGAAGTGCGATATATTGCTGAAGTAAATATAGATGATAAACCATAATATTGAAACAAATTTATGCCACAACAACCGAAGAGCTGATTTAAACCACAAAAACTACCACTAGCTGCAATTTAAAAAAAAAAAATACAAAAAACGGCAGATTGAAACACTTTAGTACTTAGTTTGCGTCTGTAATTAGTCATAGAAATTATTAATTCAACCTTCTAGAGCTCAAATCGTATCATATAGCCAAAAAATAACCTCAAATTTCCCAGTAGTGCAAAGAAACAGTGCCCATGATAAATACTGACCCCCAAAAAATATTGTTCCATCTAACATATAGTCAACGATAAGTATAATGATAGTAATTATAGTGACAGGTCGATGTGGAACATTCTAAGGCGCAAGGCAATGGAAGTGAAGCGGTGGACTCTTTAACCTTGGTATTATGTTTAGTATAGCTTCTAGTTGTTGGTATGAAGTTTGTGTACATGATACACCACTAGAGGGAGCCATGCCCGCATCTGCTAGTGCACTGAGTTGAGAAGCAGTTAGTATGAAGCTAAAAACAGTGACAGCTTGTGTGGTAATGTCAGCACTGAATTAAAACTGCATTACTTCACAAAGAATGTATTGCATATGTCAAGGTTTTTTACTGAATTGTAGTATTTTTGATCCCCAACATCAGCAATTTGTGCATTTTTATATGTCTCCATTGTTCATGCAGTTTCTGTTCTTACAAACGTATGATTCTATTTCTATATCTATATTTATTTTTTTACAAATGTGTGATTCCTGTGACACATGAATATTTTTATCTCTTACACTGTAAACCACTTCCTTATTGCTTCGTGTTCTTTGGCTGAGTAATTCACTCTGTTTGCCAAAGTGAGATATGGATAATGTTTTTATCGTTGCCATGGCTGCAGTCCTATCATGGTGAATGTATTTGATATGATTTACATCTTATGTGCTATAAAAGTGCGATTGAGCAGCTGGTTTATGCTCCTGTGTGGGCTGTTTGCTGATAAAGATATCACTTTACATCATTCTTAACCAACCAGGGCTCAAAGCATTCATTGTATTTTTAAGGGTTCACTATGTGACTGGTGGAGTATGTCACTTGTACCGAGGGGACAGTAAACAATAATGTTGTTTATTGTGATAAAAAGGGTCAACAATAATCATTCGTGGGACATTTTTATAGAATTGTGAGAATTGCCAATAAAGATAATCACCATTATGTCACCAGAAAGTGCAGAAAAAAGCTACTTATCCATAATGTCCTCTACTAGATCGTAGTTGTTTTCACCGATTATAAAGTACAATTATATAAACATTTAAGCTTAAACATGGAACTTTTTCATAACATTCAAATTATAATTATTAATATCACAATAACATTTTTAAACTGTCAGTAACTTAAATAATTATCGTGCTATTATCGTTAATCGCAGTTCTTTTGGGCATGATAGTCGTGACACAAAATTTCAATATCGTCCCATGCCTAGTCAGTTGCATAACTCCATGCAGAAGTTATTGTTTTGATTGAAATGATCCACAGTATGGCATTAAACCTATCAATCTTGTTTTCATGCATTCACAGGTGTTTGTATAGCTGAAGGTTAAGACTACCTTTAAAAACATGCACTCTCACTGTGAGCGGGCTTTATTTATTTTTATTTTATTCTTTTTATTATTATTTTTCTTTTGTCTTATTTTTTAGATGTTTAAATTTATATATGGATTTTATTTATGCCTAATAATTTGTCTTTTTCTTTTCTGTTAAGGTATGTTGATAACACATATATGAGGTTATTACCAACTATTATGCTGAAAAACTCCAATAAAAGATCATAAAAAAAAGGTGGACAAAAAAAGTAATGTGCTTCAACAGCTGGGCGCAAATTAATAACTAATATAAATATACTACAATATTATAATGGGCATAATAGGCCTGTAAAATCAGCCCTTTCATGGTTGACTTAATGTTACTTCCTCATAAGATTAAAAAGTCCCTGAACTATCTCCTGGTGTTATCTGAGTCCAGAATGGGTTAAGTTCTCCCAGCTGAGCCCTCCTCCTCCCTCTCTGTCCAACTCAAATATGCTGCCTCAGCGTGATCCGGCACATTACACGCACTTTCTCCGCACCGGGGACAAACTTTAGACCTAACCCCAAAACATGAAACCCCCAGTCCCGTCCCGAGCCCCGAGACCCCGGTCCCAGAGTCCCAGGACAGATCCAGGTCTTATCAGGTGTGTATCATGTGTACCTGAAGTGTGCCCTGTATTATCACACAGCAGTGACACACTCTGAGCTAAACGTCTGGAAAAGATTAGACGGATTCCTACGGTGCAGCTCGGACTGGATTCTGCTTACGGAGGGGAAAGGGACTACAGTGACTATGGCTCTGTAGTAATTCACATAAGGACTTTAAAATGAATATAACTTATATTTTACTTTGCTATTATGGACATATTAATTAGTACAGTTTTTAATCTTGTGTAGCAAAGTGGAGTGTGGATTCTTAAGGGTCAGGATTCTGCCTACAGACGGGGAAGGGACTACAGTGACACTTTCTCTATTTACGTAAGAACATTAAAACTGATATATTTTAGTTCACTGTCTTGGAAATATCAGTTAGTGCAGTTTTTAATCTTGTTATCAAAGTAGGGCGTGAGTTCTTAATTCCCATGGCTGCAGTTGGAATAATAGTTTGTAGTTTTGTACTTTTCTGGCTGGGAATCCGCCACCTGCGTGTCTCCATGGAGATGTCACTGCTTTACTTGGAATGTCCCACTGTATGGCTTTAAAGTTATCCGTCTTGCATTCATTCAATTACTGGTGTTTGTGTTGATAATAATAAAAAAAAAAAACACGTTGAAATGTGCACTTGATGTGAGCGGAGTCACTTCTCCACAGATCAGACCTGTAACTTGGCTCGGCCGTGTCGCCCGCTTGGGTCCACGGAGACATGAAGTGTAATGCCATACTGTGGAATTTTTCAGACAACGCAATAACATCTCCCTGGAGACAAGCAGGTTAAATTCGTAGTAGCAGACGGAGCAGCGGCAGCGGTAGTCAGTTTGCTTTATAAATAAAATGTTGACCTTTATAAAACCTTTTAATTTTATAGAAGACAAGTAAGGACATGAACGCTTCACTGGGTCAGAGAAGTGTAGGAGACGAGTGCAGCTGTGCACCTCTTGGCAATTTTTAACTTTATAGTTGGCTTGGTTTTACTTTTACTCGAGAAACAGTTCAGATTTTAACTTGTTTATATGTACTGCAATATTAAATTAACCTCTATGTGAAATTTGCAGCCTTCTTATTAACCTATTAACCTTTTGTGAGCAAGTTGCACATTAGATCGTTTAACAGTCTCAAATCATGCAGAGGTATTCGAAGTGAGCAGGGACGGAGGACAAAGTGAAGGTGGCTGTGTTCAGACATTTTGCAGCCTCAGCAAAAGCCGTATAGCTCGGTATTAGGTTTCAGTGGCCAGTAGAGGGCGTCGTGGAGGGGGAAAATGTGATGAAGCATGCCTCCTACACTTGCTCAGCTATGCCAGAGCACAGTCCCACTCAAATGACAACGTGCAAGTCATGTTTCTCCCCAGTTTTTAAGCAATCAATGCGCTATATGTTCACTGTTTACTAATATGGGGTTTAATCGTGCATATAATTATAACTATTTGTGGTTTATTTGTAAAAATCTGTTTTTTTACCAAAGATATCGAAAGCAACTAGAGAGTTGTTTTGTTTCAAAGTTGATATAGAAGCAGGAAACATGGCGTGTGTAATGATGTGTGCGTGACAAGGGCTACTCATATTAACTGAGATAGTATAATTTGATTAAAATTTGACAAATGAAAGGCTGAAAGTTGGTGCTTCATAGCAGAAAATAACTTGGATGTAGTGAGATGGGTACTGTCCAACTTTGGTCCAGCTCTTAATGAACCCACCACCAAATATACAGTATATGCAGGTTTTTTTTTTTTTTACATTGTTTTGGAACCAAAATAACTTTAAAAATGTACTTTGTAACTTTTCTGGTGGATGGTCTACCACCTCCTTGTCTCCATGGAAATGTTCTTGCTTTGCCTGGAATATTCTACAGTATGGCATTAAAATCATCTGTCTTGGATTTATTCTATTAAAGATATTTTTATCACTCAATACCTTGAAAACCTTGAAAAACATACATATTTACCGTGAGCGGCGTCACCTCTCCACAGATTTGACCTGCAACTTCATCATCTTGCCTCCAAATAAATAATGTCATACTGCGGAACATCTCCTTTGAGACAAGCAGGTAGCAGACCCTCCATCAGCAGAAAAGTTACACTGTGCAGCTTTAACTTTTGCTAAGTATAACACAACTGTATAACCCGAGCTCCGTGGTCTTTACGGGTCTGAGTCTGGATCTTCAGGAAGCAGCAGAGTTTCTAATGAGGCCCATAAACTCTAAACGTGCTTTTCCTGCTGCTGCCGGAGCTTTGAAGCCAAACCTGTCCTGGAGCAGAGGATCGTCCTGTGTCAGCGAGGGGCTACAGCGAGGGATGAGGGCGAGGGTCTACTACAGCGAGGGATGAGCGCGAGGGTCTACTACAGCGAGTGGTGAAGGTGAGGGTCTACTACAGTGAAGGTCTACAGCAAGGAGCTACAGCGAGGGTCTACTATAGTGAGGGTCTACTATAGTGAGGGTCTACTATAGCGAGGGTCTACTATAGCGAGGGTCTACTATAGCGAGGGTCTACTATAGCGAGGGTCTACTATAGCGAGGGTCTACTATAGCGAGGGTCTACTATAGCGAGGGTCTACTATAGCGAGGGTCTACTATAGCGAGGGTCTACTATAGCGAGGGTCTACTATAGCGAGGGTCTACTATAGCGAGGGTCTACTATAGCGAGGGTCTACTATAGCGAGGGTCTACTATAGCGAGGGTCTACTACAGCGAGGGTCTACTACAGCGAGGGTCTACTACAGTGAGTTTCTGCTACAGCGAGGATCTACTACAACGAGGGTCTACTACAGCGAGGGCTGAGGGTGTACTACCGCGAGGGTCTACTAGGGTCTACTACCACGAGGGTCTACTAGGGTCTACTACCACGAGGGTCTACTACCGCAAGGGTCTACTACAACGAGGGTGTACTACAACGAGGGTCTCCTACAGTGAGTTTCTACTACAGCGAGGGTCTACTACAGTGAGGGTCTACTACAGCGAGGGGTGAGGGTGTACTACCGCGAGGGTCTGCTACCGCGAGGGTCTACTACCATGAGGGTCTACTACCGCAAGGGGTGAGGGCTAGGGTCTACTACCACGAGGGTCTACTACCATGAGGGTCTACTACAGTGAGGGTCTACTACAGCGAGAGTTTACTACAGCAAGGGTCTATAGTGACTGCGAGGGTCTACTATAGGTAGGGTCCACAGCAAGGGGCTACAGCAAGGGGCTACAGCAAGGGGCTACAGTGAGGGGCTACAGTGAGGGGCTACAGTGAGGGGCTACAACGAGGGGCTACAGCCAGGGTCTACCACAGCCAGAGTTTGCCACAGTGAGGGTCTACTACAGCGAGGGTCTACTATTGGGAGGGTCTACTACAGCGAGGGGCTACGGTGAAGGTCCAGAGTGAGGGTCCGCAGCGAGGGTCTGTACCTGAATAAATGCAAAGATTAGTTTAATATCACACTGTGGAACATATCAGGCAAAGCAGTCACATCTCCATGGAGACAAGGCTTGGAGATTCAGTATATAATCCTTTTAATAACAAGTTGAGTGCTTCGCAACACAACTGCAACTTTCTCCACATTACATGAACTCGCCTTGGCCACACGAGCCGGTTCAGATTTCCAGATGCACTTTATTTGTCCTTAGGGTTTTGCGTCTTTTAACCTACTGTAGTGGAAACTTGTCTTTCTTCACAAACACGCGTAGCTCGTCTGTGTCAGGAGAGTTCAGCAGATCATCCGAGGCTTTGAAGTGCTGCACTGGGCTGTGAGTAAAACCAGGTCCACTGCAGCCGTCACTGTTGTATTTGTATTGGACTAATGAGGGAACAGATCTATGCTTGCTGTGTAATGTTTTACCTTTTTATCTTAATCCAAGGCTTAAATTCTTTATTTATCATTATCCAAGTAGTGCCGCAGAGTAATAGTTCAGACGGATGGTGCGATAACGGTCAACGTATGGTGAAAAATACATGCCACAGCTCTAACGAGGTCATATCTGTCAAGAAGTACCAGAATCACCTGGACCTTATATCACTTTACTTTATGTAAAACTGTATATTTATTGCTCGCTTCAGCTGCTCCCTTTTTTGTTGCACTGTCATTTAGCAGATTTTATGTCAGATGCCCTCCCAGTTGTCTACATTATGAACTCTATTTGTATTACGTGGGCCGAAACACTTGATTTGCATAATTTAGCCCCAATCCCCATTTATCCAGGATTGGGGCTGACACAAACTATAGTTACTACCAAAGACAGCTGGAAAGTATTTATTTTCTTGTGTTATATTTGCTACCACACTGTCCATTTACAGTTCAACATGGGCAGCTAGTTTAGACCAGATGTTTTTTGCATGAGCTCCTTTGTCCTGCTCTGTTCATAGGGTTAAAGAAAGCCTTAAAAAATGGGGGAAAAGTGGGCGGATATTTACGCGTTGTAGTTTTAAGGGGGGAGCATGCTTTTGCAGAGCTTTACTGGAGAGAGAGAAAGGGGGGGGGGGGCTGCCGACTGTCACCCAACGCTGGGACTATTTCCTTTGTGGAGAGGGAGGAGGGAGAGAGGGAGGGAGGGTAGAGGCTGGATAACTGTGGAGCTGTAGCCCAGAGAGGTGAGAGTGAGTGGGCTGAGAGACACGAGACCATGGGGCAGAAAGATACAAGGACCATGGACAAACTTGGGAACATCTAAAAACAAACTATTCCGGACTAAAGCGCGGGGGAGTTTTCGTAGCCGGGATATCAGATCTACACTGCGAAAAGGGGGAGGGAAAGGAAGAAGCAGCCATGAAGTATAGACCATTGGTAAGATATGCAAGAAAGTTAATTTTGGAGTTTTATAGTTAAAGCTGCACTATGTAGCTTTTGCTTGCCTCTATGGAGCTATTATTGCTTTGTCTGGAATGTTCCACTGTATGGCATTAAACTTGCCTTAAACTGCCTTGCATTTATTCAATTACAGGTGTTTTTGTTGCTTACAAATACATTGAAAGAGATATTCTTACTGTAAGTGGGGGGTAACTAGGCCTGGTACTACCACTTGCTTGTATGTTTAGGTATGTTTAATGTCTTACTGTGGAACTTTCCAGGCAAAAAATAACATCTCCTTATAGACAAGCAGGTGGCGGACCCTACACCAAAAAGCTCCACAGTGCACCTTTAACTTTTAGTCGGTTGAAAGGTGAGTGTGTGATAAATAGGATAATGATTTTTTTTCCAGTATAACTTGTAATGTGATCCAAAAACAACCTTGAATTCATGATCGCGAACTTCAAGGACACAGGTGAGGGACAGGGGCAGGTAGCTTTGTTATTTGTAGAGCTGGACAAACTAAAATACTCAAATCTAAAAAGTAAAAAGTAATAGAAAGCCAATGGAAATGTAAGTCCAGATCAGTATTGTTAAATAAAAGTAGAATGAATGTATTCTGTGTATTAAAATATAACTGCTATTTCAATTACTTACCATTACCATAACAACAGTACTACAATAGTTACTTCTACTATTTTTATAACACTGCTATTAAGACTAATGACTAAATTTTGCCTCTAAAACGGGCTCCCTATATTCGTAAGAACTATAAAATATATGATATTGTGACATGAATAATCACAATTTCTGTTAACCAATTCTTGACATTCCTATTCTCAACATGGCATTTCTTTTTCCTTAAACCCCAGTAGACTTTATCCCACCTCTTATGGAAATTAACATGAAGAATGATCCAAATTCCCGTCCCGTTGCACAGTGTCTATTTGTAGTGCCTGTCTGGTCTTTGGTATTGTCCTGTGGCATGTCTCCTGCCTGTGATAGTTCCATTATCTGGTGTTGTTTGATATGTGAGAGGTGTGTCCCGCACTGTTGCCCTGATGCCTCGGGGTTTGGGGCTGTTGTGTGGCCAAGCAGCATTCCTTTACATAGAGAGAGAGAGAGAGAGAGAGGGTGAGAGAGACAGAGACAGAGAGAGACAGAGAGAGACAGAGAGAGACAGAGAGAGACGGAGAGAGACGGAGAGAGACGGAGAGAGACGGAGAGAGACGGAGAGAGACGGAGAGAGACGGAGAGAGACGGAGAGAGACGGAGAGTGAGGGAGAGAGTGAGACACTGGGAGACTGAGGGAGACAGAGAGATAGAGAGAGAGGGAGGGGGAGAGAAAGGAGAGATGGTGGATGAGGGAGAGTGAGAGGGAGAGAGGGAGGGTGAGAGACAGAGAGAGGGAAGGTAAGAGGGAGAGAGAGGAGAGGAAGAGAGGAGAAGAGGAGAGAGAGGAAAGGAGGAGAGAGAGAAGAGGAGGAGAGAGAGAGGAGAGGAGGACAGAGAGGAGAGGAGGACAGAGAGAGAGAAGAGGAGGAGAGGAGGAAAGAGAGGAGGGGGAGAGAGAGGGGAGAGGGGGGGTGAGGGAGAGAGAGAGCCAAGGAGAGAGGGAGGGTGAGAGACAGAGAGAGAGGGGGAGGGTGAGAGACATAGAGAGAGGGAGGGTGAGAGAGAGAGAGGGAGGATGAGAAACATAGAGAGAGGGAGGGTGAGAGACAGAGAAATAGAGAGAGAGGGTGAGAGAGAGAGGGAGGGTGAGAGGCAGAGAGAGAGAGAGAGGGAGGGTGAGTGAGACAGAGAGAGAGAGAGAGGAAAGGAGAAAAGAAAGCAGAGAGAGAGGAAAGGAGAAGGGGGGCAAGAGATTGGGAGGGAGCGAGAGAGATTGGGAGGGGTGAGAAGGGGACAGAGTGAGAATGAGCAAGTGAGAAGGAGAGAGACAGGAGGAGAGATAGAGTGATAATGAAAAAAGGCTGCCATTGTTTTCCTATGCGCAAAACTCCAATACAAAACAAATGCAGCACCTACATGAATATGAAGCAGAATGACTCTCAGACAATGTTATCAGTGATTTAAATGCAAAACGTAAAAACATGGGGGTTATGGTTCAAATTAGGTCATGTGAACAGTAGTTTCGACAATAATTACTACTACTACTACTACTACTACTACTGCATGTTCATGAACTTGTATGACTTTTGTGTTACAGCTTGCCTCCTAGACCTTATGAATAAAGTACTTAGTATTTACTACATTTGACTTTTGAATCTAACTTTTTCATTTTTTTTTCCAAATCAGATTGCTGTAACAAAGTGGTCAAAACTGAAGTACGTGTTATTAAAACCCTGCATCTGTACCACCGCTTCCAACCAAAACGTTGTCCGTATAGTCCCACCTAACAGTTGCCGTCTTGTACACAGGCAGATTCTTGTCATTGCTGCCTGCAGGGCTGTGACATCACCCCAGAGTAGTTCATATCTCACTTCTCGCTCCACTCCTCACAGTTTGTCCCCTGTGTGGATTTTAAGTCTTTGGGTTTAACAGAAAATGTCAGACGCAGTTTTAACTTGGACGTCATGAGTGGAATACAGGAGCGTCGTTCGTCGGAGTACCGCTGGGTGAGTGAAAGAGACTGTACGTATAGTAGTAGTAGTAGTTTAAGTAGTATAGCCTTACTAAATGTTGTAGGTCATGAATGAAGGCATTGCTGCAGGTTTGTGAACTATAAGGTAGTAGTAATAGTCGCAGTTGTGGTAGTTGGAGTGGTTGCAGTAGTGGTAGCTGTTGGAATTGTTGGAATTGCAGTAATAGTAAACAGAACTTGAAGTACAAGTTTTTGCTATTTAAAAAATTACTTTTTTTGCTACTTTTGTTCAAGGGTTTAATTTACATATATCTACTCTATTGTTTCCTTTTTATAGTAGTAGTAGTTGTAGTAATTCTGGCAGTTGCAGTAGATGTTGTAGCGTAGTTAGTGGTATTAGTAGTAGGAGTGGTAGTGGCAGTAGCAGAAGTAGCGGTGCGTTTTATGTATTTGCAAATATTGGGGTAGTAGTAGTTGGTATCAGTAGTAGCAGTCGTAGTTGGTATGCTAGTATTTTCAGTAGTAGTCGTGGTGCAGTGCTTTACAGTTGTATTTGCAAATATTGGGGTAGTAGTGGTAGTAGCAATTGTTACTATAGAAACCACTGCAGACAGTTACCGGTAATTGAAATATTGAATGTGGAATATCATGTCATTAAAAACTGCTGCTGCTCCTATTGGCTGCTGCGTTTTGATTCATGTCTCTGAAGCCCCTCCCACTCTTCCGACAGTTCTGCACACGCTCAGTACGGACCCCGCAGCTATTTGTCAGCGGCAACTGTTGTGGGAAAAAGCTGGTTTATGCTTTTAATCACCTTATGCACATGACTAAGCGATATTTAAAGGTCCTGTATTACATAAAATTTACTACTGTGAGTTTTTAGCCATGTTATAATGCCGTTACCTCTTCAAAAACATACCTGTGGTTGTGTTTTGTTTCATTCACGCATGTTTGAGCAATCCTGGTTTTTTTAGTCTGTCTACATCTCCAAAGCTCAAAATGCTCTGTTCCACCTTGTGATGTCATGTAGCGGTAGTTTTCAAGCTACCACAGCCACCTTTTACCTTTATTTCAGTAGATATCGCCAATTCTAGATCTGAAATCATCCAAATGGTTCTAGTGAAGGTTAAAAACACAGTGGAGCACTTCCTGTATCACCACATGACATCACAAGGTGGAACAGAGGGTTTTCTGTTTGAGAGAAGAACTTGATGAGGAAACAACATTATAACATAGATCAGAAAATACTGTAATATGGGCCCTTTAAGTTGCAATTTGTCACTTTCTGTGCACAGCGTTCTCGGGGTTAGTTCAGTCTCTAGTAGTTGAACTGTGGTTTGTAAGAAGGTGGAAAAATGTGTTCGTGAATTTGACAAGGGTTAATTTCTGGTGATGCTGTTTTTCATAAATGGCGCACTTCCAATACTGATACTGGTATTGGTTACAGTTCCGATACCACACATTTTTAGGTATCAGGCTTCACTGTTGCTCACGCCCTGTGGTGTCATACTTTAAAGTGATACTCTAGGGACAAGTATTTGTTGTCATAGCTCTTCAAGTTATGGCCTTGCTGCAATATAATATAACCCGTTCTAATCCGCAGCTTTGGCTTCAGTTCGTGTTTTATACCATATTGTACATATAGAATCATTTTTTGGGGGGAAATCCTGCTTTAGGGTTTTTGTGTCAGTGGCATAAATGAGTTTCAGTATTATCGTTTATCGCCTGTATTTTCTTCATCAATACATCGCACTTCAAAATGTGTTATCGCGACAGGACTACAGCGTAGACATACCCGCTTGAAGCTGTATTTGGAGGGATTCATGCGTGTTTGAGTAATCTTCATTCTCCTGCAATCAAGATGCCATTACTCTGGAAATTCCTGTTTTCCCAGCCCCTCTTCTCACTACAGATTGAGCAATATGGGTTTTTTCATGGCTGATGCCGACACCTATTAGTTTCCAGAGAACCCGATGGCCGATAAGGTCTGGTGATATTTTTCAGCTGATATGTGGGGCTGATTTGGGTTATTTTGCAGAAATTTAGTGTTTTAAATTGACTACAACCTCACCCACAGCCCTATTTGACCACAAACGTGTAAGAGAGCTGTGTAGTCATGTTTTGGGCAGCTATCTCTTTGCATTAAAGTGTTCAAATGGAGCTTAACGTGTATTCTTTAGACAGAAAGTGGGCCAAAACTAAACATCTGCCTCTGTTTGAGATTTAAGGCCGATAGCGGATATGGTGAAAAGAGCCAACCGATATATATTGATCTGTCTCTAATACACACCCACTGCTCTGTACTTACTTCATTCTTCATTTTAATCAGTAATGCATGTAAGATTTAGCAACGCCACGTGACAAAATTCTGCTGTTCGCGACCCTTAACAGTTCCTTAAATGGTAGTTATCGAAATGTGATATAATAATAATAATAATATGCATATGATTAATCCAAAATGTTCCCATAACTTAAACCGTAACACTGTAACTGCGTCTCCAGTTTTCAAGCTCCGTTAGCCGCAGTCAACTACAGTGTTTAGCTTCTGTTTTGTCCCTGGCGCCGACCCAACTATTACCTCAATATTAAAATGAAAAAGTGTTTACCAAATGTAAGGTAAGCAGCTAGGCAGAATACACAAGAGGACGGAGCAGATGGTGCCAGACTGAATCATGGTGGAAAAATGCAGAAATGGGCAAAACACTGGGAGAGAGTCAGGCTCACCAAGTCTTCATCAGAAACACACTTTTGGAGTTTGTTGTTATCAATAATGCCTCAAAATTCAAACCACACGTCAGAGGTATTTGTTTAATTCTAACCGGCTGCACGCTTAGCTGGAGATACATACGTGTTTATTTTGCTGTTTTGCTGAAAGAATATCGAGAAGACAAAAAACATTTAAGCCAAGTTGGAGCAATTTCTCGAACGCTAATTGTGAAAATTCTCTCCTGAGTTGTTCTGGCTTTCAATACCTGGTGCAAAGCCATTTGTTTAAACTTGAATCACATGTGAATAGGCCTGTCAGGATAATCACTATATCGACTTATCATTCAGTGCATGAAAGATGGAACAAGGTTTTTGGGGTCAATATTTATCGTGTGAACATTTTCTGTGCACTACTGGGAATGTTGATAAGATTTAAAGCCATAAAAGGTTGAATTAATAACTTCTGTGACCCATAACAAATGCAAACAATGAACTAAAGTGTTTCATTTTGCTGTTTATGTTCAGCTCATGCTTTTTTCTATTGATATTGTAGATTTAGAATAGTTTTTGTGGTTTAAATCTGCTCTTGGGTTATTGTGTATTCCAGAGAATTACTTCTAACAGTAACCTACATACATACACATTTTTATTCATATTTTGTAGCATTTATTTTACCAGGAAACCACTATCCATATTGTCATTTCAGTTGAGATCCAAAAAAATAAATAATATATTTTTCTCCATAACTTAGTTTTTCGATTGTTCTGCCTATGTGCAAACACTACATGGGTCTTTGCTTCGTCTTATTTGTTATATTACCAGGCGTCTGCCACAGTCTTTTCTATTTGTTTATCAAAGATTCAGTAAGTTATGTGATTGATTACAAATCCATTCCTCTCTTATCTGGTATGAATCTGTCTCTCTCAAACCTTTTACCACCATGTTTCACACAGAGGTCAAATAAGGTCATGTTTATTTTGACCTCTCGTAAACCTGTGGCGCCTTCAGTGTCACAACAGTATCCATTGTGCAAACGCCCGTGTATTTTGTTTTGGGATTTATAATAGGCTGGTGATATCTACGGGTCAAATATATATCGTCTGGTATTCACTTCATACACGTTCGTTCATTATGAAGTTAAGGAATGTTACAATAAATGTCACTGTTGTGGTTTTATTTTTTTTTATTATTTTAAAGGTATACACCAACTAACTATTCTGGTGGAGGTAAGATAAGGTATTTTTATTGTCCCCATAAAGAAAATGGGAGGGTTTCCCCCTTTCCATTTCATTTTTACCATGGAGATTGTATCTCTTTGCCTACAATGTTCCGTAGTATGGGGTTAAACTTATGCATCTCCTTGGAGACGAGTAGCTGAGGCAGATCTGTGGAGACCCCATGTACAGTTTAACATTATTACCATTATATAACTTTCACAAAAACAAAAACACACTTTTTTCTGTGTAAATCTATTACTTTGGTTTGGCGGCTTGTATGTTGCCTTGTTTTGCCAGTTTCTATGGCAACAAAAATTGCTTTTTAGCTCCGTTTTGCGGTTGAACCTTGTATATAGCCAATGTATGTAATGTATTGTATAGAGAGATATTATTGATGGTAGTGTAGTTTGATCCTAAAGCAGCAGGTTATTGCGGCGTTAACCCGTCTAAACAGGGCAGTGATATGTGAGCTGGGCCTGAGGCGATGGGGAGGTCACACTCTGAGCGTCTTTTGTTCACGGGCCAAACTCCGCTTCTCTCCTGAGGCTGGACTGTCAGGAGAGAGAAAGACAGGGATTTATTTAATATCAAATAGGGATTTATTTTTATGAATTTGGGGAGAAAATTGTGTTTACTAAAGCCTTACCTCTGTTTTCACTCAATCTATCCACACGTTCTACCAAGTACAATATCACTTTTTAATAGGAATGGTCCGTTATGGATTTTCTCAGCTAATACAAAATCTCATATTTGTTGCATTAGCGATTAACTGTTATTTGCCTAAACAGATACTGAGAATTTAAAATCTGTTGCAAGGACTACAAATTGATAAGTTGCTGTAATGTTAGATTCACATTTTTGTAAAAAAATAAAAAATAATAATAAGGGAAATCGATTCAAACAACGCCTTGGCAGTTCATTTGCTATTGTGTCCATCAGCAAGACACTTGGAATTGGAATCAAATCGAACTCGCGATTTGAAAAGACGTAATTAGTATATACGGCAGAAGATTAGAATTTTTGACGTACCATCATTTCTTCCACAAACAACATAACGTCAATATCCTGCCTTTGTCTTGTTCTGCATAAAAACTGCCAACTCTGTAGTTTAAAGACTGTGGAGCGACCGTGGTTCATTTGGTCGTCTGATCTGAAGGTTGGCGGTTCAAATCCCGCTCTCGACATAAACATCATTGGTAGAGAGGTCCGATCCACTGACCCACAGGTTGGCGGTAAGACTCCAGCTTTCACAGATGAATACTGTCGTTGTGTACCTGGGCAAGACACTTAACCCACCTCGCCCCCAGTGTCTGCGTACACTGATGTATGAATGTGTGTGTGAATGGGTGAGTGGTTCTTTGAGTGCCTTGTGCCTTCTGGACATGTTTAAAATGTGAACTGACCAGAATTCTATATCTTAACATAAACTGCTAATATGCTCATAATTACACTGCTTGTCAGAAAAATCTCAAGTCTTTCCCAAGAGCACAACGACAGCCTTCATCTGTGGGAGCTGGAATCACACCGCCAACCTGCGGGTCAGTGGATATGGCCGCTCCAACAGTGATGGTAGAGCCTCAAGGCAAGGCACCTTACCTTTCATACATG
>KN482186.1:85453-97115 GCA_000787095.1 Periophthalmodon schlosseri | reverse complement strand
CTCTTCTTTGAAAACTTAGAATTGGACATTATTTAAAGACTCCATATTACGCTATTTTCTGATCTATATTATAATGTTGTTCAAAAACATACCCGGAGTTGTGTTTTGTTTCATTCGCACACGTTTAACACGCAAACTCTGCATGTTTAGGCCATTTTCCTCTCACTCTGTTCCACCTTGTGATGTCATGTGGTAGTACAGGAAGTGCTCCACTGTGTTTTTAAACTCCATACACCTTCACTAGAATCATTTGGATAATTTCAGCCCTGGAATTGCCAATCTCTACTGAACTAAAGGTAAAAGGCAGCTGTTAACTTGAAAACTACCACTTCATGACATCACAAAATGGAACAGAGCATTTTAAGCTTTGGAGACGTAGAAAGCCTAATAATAAAGGACCACTTAAACATGTGTGAATGAAACAAAACTCAGCTCCAGGTATGTTTTTGATGAGGTAACGACATTATAACATGGCTTAAAGCTCAAGCTCAAGAGTCAATTTTGTGTAATCTAGAACCTTTAACCAACACTTTGCTAAATATAATCAACATGTTTTATGGTGGAATTTATGTAAGTAAAAAGTGCTATTTTCATTGCTAGTTTTTGTAGCAGCTGCTAATAAATTACTAATGAATGCCAACCAAAAACGCCACCCCTTATTTACCACAGTTTCAGTTTAAAGGTACACTCTGCAACTTTTCTGGTGGGATCCCCTCATCTATTTATCTCCATGGAGATGTTTCTGCTTTGCCTGGAATGTTCTGTATTTACGTTGCATTTATTCAGTTAGGTGCGTTTTGATCGTACAATAAACAAATACAAATAATAAAACCTTTTCCCGGTGCTGCTACTTACTTGTTTCCATGGAGATAATTATGTTTAATGTCGTATTGTGGAACAAACCGGGCAAAACAATAACATCTCCATGAAGACGACCGGTTGACGATCCCTCCACTAGAAAGTTCCACAGTACACCGTTAATTTCTACTATATGACTTGGCTGTTTGTCAGAAGTTACTTGCTGTAGACTCCTATTACTGAGAGTGAGCAAAAGTTACACCGCACTGCTTTAATTCTCAGATGGGACGTCTAGCCTCTAGCCTGTGTTTTTCCCTCATGTAGCGCTCGATGCTAATTAATACATTCCCATAAGTTTTCTCTTCTCTGCTGCTTCAACAACAACACCTGCTGCTGTCTCTTTCACTGCAGCCTCCTGTACGCTTCAGATTCAAACATGGACGTAGCTAACATTCGAAATCTTCTGCAGAAAACCCAAAGGTCCATTTTAGGGAACAACCTCCTGACCAAGAGCATTGATGATTTCAAACTCGTAAGTGCCAAAATGCTGACTTTGTTGCATTTATTTTGTGAAGAGCTGCTTGGGTGGGGCGTTCCGCATGGTGAGAAGTTTATAGAGACATCTGTGCACTGTTAGAAACTAAATATGGTTAGAGTTTTATGGGGGCAACTTGCTTTTGTGAGTGTTAGTGTCTGTGTCTAGTGCAAAAAATATATATATGTAAAGGAAAGGATTAAAACGAAATCTTTTGTAATCATATTTAGATCATATTATAAATTATCATATGTTATTAATTATTTTGTTTCTGCGTCAGTAACTCACTTATGCCTGTTGTAGATTTTACAAAAAAAAAAAAAAAAGTGTGTTTTTGTGTGTTGCAGCTGTGGTTATAGTTGTGGCTTTATTGTTTTTTAAATGGACATTTAGATGCCAGGACATGTTTAAAAGGCCCATATTACGCAATTTTCTAATCAATGTTGTAATGTTGTTTCCTCATCGCAAACGCCTGGAGTTGTGTTTTGTTTCATTCACACATGTTTAACACACAAACCTGCATATTAATGTTGTTTCCTCATCGCAAACGCCTGGAGTTGTGTTTTGTTTCATTCACACATGTTTAACACACAAACCCTGCATATTTAGGCTGAGTTCTTCTCTCAAACAGAAAACACTCTGTTCCAACTTGTGATTTTATGTGGTAATACAGGAAGTGCTCCACTGTGTTTTCAAACTCCAGACACCTTCACTAGAATCGTTCGAGTAATTTCAGCCCGGGAATTTCCGATTTCTACTGAACCAAAAGTAAAAGGTAGCTGTTAACTTGAAAACTACCGCTTCCTGACATCACAGGAAGGTGAAACAGATCATTTTGAGCTTTGGAAATGTAGACAGACTAATAATACAGGATTACTCAAACGACTGGTTTGTTTTTGAGGAGGGTCCATTTGTGTAATATAGGACCTTTAAAGTCTGTCCATGAACTAATGTTTGAGACCAATGTGAATGCGTGAACTGCTAAACTAATACAAGAATAACATACATCTGCAAGTTTGTAATGTTGTTGATTGCGACAGTGGCTCAGTTTGTCCACTGATCCGAAGGTTGGCGGTTTGAATCCCGCTCTCGACAGAAACATCATTGGTTGAGCGGTAGGTTGTCGGTGTGATTCACGCTCCCAAGGATGAATGCTGTAGTTGTATCATTGGGCAAGACACCCATTTTGCCCCCAGTGTCTTCGTGTCACTGGTGTATGAATGTGTGTGTGAATGGGTGAGTGGTTCCTCGGTTTGAGTGCCTTGAAGGTGGAAAAGCGCTATATAAAATGTGACCGTTTACCATTGAACCAATGCAGAGGACAATGTATTGCCTTAATATTTTCTTGTTGATGATCTTTGCTGCCCTTGTCTGAAGTTGTAATATCTGAATGAACATCCCTGGTCATTCCTTGCTCACTCGTCTCTGTGTGCGTTTTCAGGTGGTGGGGACAGACGGGGTGCGGGCGATGATGGAGTCGGCCCTCACAGCCAGAGACCGCGTCGGGGTCCAGGACTTCGTGCTCCTGGAGAACTTCACCAGCGAAGCGGCTTTCATAGAGAACCTGCGCAAACGCTTCAAAGAAAACCTCATCTATGTGAGTGAGCGTCGACATCCACACTAAGCATCTGAGCATCATCTGACGCCTGCAGTTATCAGATTATTCACATGTAAACAGTATCGGATTGTTTTTGTCAACGCAAAACAGGGTAAACTAATGGGACAAAGACAAATGAAAGCGGGAAAGAGAGATTTTAAAGAGTTAGTTTTAAAGTTCATTGTGTTTTCTCTTCCAAATACAATTTTTTTTCTATAATGCAATGATTTGACTATAAAACTTATATACAGTGTACAGGCCATTATACTACAGTGATACATTTAGAAACTTGCATTACAGATAATGTGCTTTGCAAATCATTAACTTACTATGTATTGCTCAACTTTGTATATACATTGCCACGCACACCCTCTCATTCAATGTTTTTTTTTTTTTTTACTAGTGTCTACATTTTATATACACATAGAAGACATCAAATATATGAACTAAGATATGTGGAGTAGTGTAATCTACAAAATATTTTTTTAAATTTATATTCAAATCTTCAAAGTATCCACTCTTTGCTTTGTTGAAAAGTATTTAGTAAAGTTATTTAACTTTCTTTACTACATAAATCCATATGTAGTGTGGTAGTGTATGTTTAAACAAACACCAGTCAAAAGTTTGGACACACTCTCTCATTCGATGTTTTTCCTTTGTTTTTACTATTTTCTACGTTTTGTACATATGGAAGACATCAACTATATGAAGCAAGATGTATAGAATTATGATAAATATTTTTCGACAAAGCAAAGGGTGGATACTTTGAGGATTTGAATATAAAATATATAAAAACAAATATTTAGTAGAGTTATTTACCTTTTTTTCTTTACTAAATAATTCCATATTACTTACATCATATATTTGATGTCTTCTGTGATGTATCTAAAACGTAGAAAGCAGTAAAAAATAGAGGAAAAAAAACACTGAATGAGATGGTGTGTCCAAACTTTTGACAGTTTAAGTAAATATCATGTTTTTAAAAACTTTACCCACACTATTAAGGTCCCAGAATTTAGTTTTTGCAGTGTGTTGAGACAAAACAACTAAGCATTTTTGTAATAGTAGTAGTAAATGTAATAGTAATGTTCTGTCTCCTTGTTTCAGACGTACATTGGCTCAGTGCTGGTGTCGGTGAACCCGTACAAAGACCTGGAAATCTACACCAAGAACCACATGGAGAGATACAGAGGAGTCAACTTCTACGAGGTCTCCCCACACATGTAAGAATGGATAAGGCTTTATTTACAACGCTGAAGAGTTACGTGCAGTTTATATTTTATTAAATGGAATAACTTCAGACCTCAGCAGGTAAACGATGCAATGAACTGAGTATGTTAGACTTTTTAAAGAAAACATCAGGGCTTTCGTGGTGGTGAAGAGGATTAGATGGAGAGACTGACTGATGATTCTGCTTGAGTTAGACCGATATATCTTTTGGCCAATATATCGTTTGGCCGATCTTTGCGCTTTTTAGTAAATCAACTATCAGCCTTAAATTTCCAGCACATGCCGTTTTTTTGTTTTGGCCCACCCGCTGCCTGAAGAATCCACATAAAAGTTTATTTGAACACTTTAGCGCAAAGAGATAGCTGCACAAAACGTGACTACACAGCTCTCTGAAAGGTTTGTGGTAAAAAAAAAAGGCCTGTGGGTGAGTTTGTAGTCATTTTAAAGTATATAATCTAAATATTGGCAGATCTTATCGGCCTTTATCTAGATTCTAAACAGTCGGTATCGGCATCGGCCACGAAAAAACCCCCCAAAAACATATCGATCTCTAGATTCTGCTGCTGTAGTGGAGAAGAAGCATAGTGTAGATGGAGACTGGCTGCATTTATACAGTTTGAGAGGGTAAAGTTGCCTGTTACAGATGATAAAAGAATGGATAACAAACTTCAGGTTCATTTAAAAGAGCACTATGATGTAACTTATTGTATGTTATTGCTCTGCGTGGAATGTTCCAAAGTATGGCATTAAACGTATCAAACTAGTCATTAAAGATCTGTGGAGAAGTGAGCCTGCTTACACTCAGAATACGTTTTTTTACCAATAAAACACCGTACAGGTTTGATAAGTTTAATGCCATACTGTGGAACATTTCAGGCAATAACATTTAATTATTTATCTTTATTTATCCAGGGAGAGCCCAATGAGAGCGGTCAGACGCTCCTTTTCATGAGCGTCTTGTTCAAATACAGAAAAAATACTAACAAAAAACAAACTAAACTAATGTAAACTAAGTATATACGTCCATTTAAAACATTAAAACAGGTGCAGGTGTGAGTGTAAATGTTTATCACCAGATTATTAAATTGCATTTGTGGCACCAAAGTATCCAGTTTTGCACGTCCTTGAAATATATTCCATTTATGTGAAGCAAAACAGCCAAAAGTCCTTTTTTCCCATCTCAGTTCTGGTGCAGCCAGTACAACCATGTGATCTTGTATCAGATGTTCTCGTATCAGTGATTAATAAACAAGTGAGATATTCCGGCAGTTTATGAAGTAGTCCCTTATAAATACATTTTATACAGTGTTGTTTTCTTCTGACGGATAGCGATGCTTTTTCATAGAGAGGACAGTGATGGGTTTTATATTCATCACCTGTTATGAAACGAAGCCTTTAACTTGAGAAAGAAAGCCACCAAAATCATTTACTAGACCAGATAACTTGAAAATATATCAATACACACTCAGACATATATGCCATTCCAGTAGGGTGACATAAGGTCTTCAGCGTTGTTGTAGTATTATGAACTTTTTCCCCTCTGTGATGACATAATATTTGAAGAAGTCTGACTACCCAACGCATCATGGCCCGATATTTCTTTCTCAATGCGCGTCTTTGTGAGAGCTCGCGGGGACGTAAGTGTTTGTTGAATAGTTGCCACAGAAATGGTCTTGGGGATTCCCTTCAAATCCTCCCACACAATCGGAGCATTATGGACTTTTAACATTTTAGCATTTGGAGTCTCTTAAGCCCCTCTCAGATGAAGAAAACACAGCTCTTTCTCTGCACTTTTGTACTTGGGATTAAGGAATAATGTTTTTTTTCTGTTTCTCAGCTCAAAAGGAAAATAACTAAAGGTGATTTTGCGCAAGTTTTTGTATTTTCACCAGGGATTGGACTTATCTTTCTTGATCCATGAAGGAAATTACTTGGTCATACTAGTTCAGTTGCATAATAAAGTTAAAAAACCTTATGAAATATAAACAAAGTAATAAAAAAGTTATGTAAAAAAGTATTGTATTGGAGTATGTACCAAAGTTCTACATCTAACAAGATACGCATACATATTTTTTGTAACGTGTAACCTGCCACTTTGCTTGTCTCCATGGAGATGTTATTGCTTTGCCTGGAATGTTCCACAGTATGACATTAAACAGATGGCACCATGAGGCCAAGTTACAGGTCAGATCAGTGGAGAGGGGAGCCCCCTCACAGTAGGAATGCAATTCTGTGTATCATTTTCTGGTGAGAGGTACGTCACCTGCTTGTTTCCATAGAGATTGTGCTGCTCTGCCTGGAAGGTTCCATAGTACTGCATTAAACTTATTTACTTATTAATTTACAGGTGTTTTATTGCTCACAAATCCCTTAAAAACATGTATACGGTGAGTGATGTTGCCTCTCCACAGATCTGAACTATAACCCTGGTCTGGTGGTGACCCGTGTTTGTCTCCATGGAGTAATACAAGTTGATTTCCATACTTTGGAACATTCCAGGCAAAGAATAAACAAGTAGATGGTCAGCCTTCCACCAATAAAAAGTTCCATAGTGCAGCTTAAAAGTACAAGATTGGCTGTGATTGATCTTATTATGAGTGGAAAGAAGTAGGTGATTTGGTGCTTGCGCCGCAGAATCTGGGAGTGTGGGTGGAAACTAAAGTAAGCAAACTCCGGTGTTACCTCTGAAAGGTTTTCCTCCTGAAAGGGAATTCCCCCGACCTCAGTCTGACCCCTCCACATCACACTGTACACATGCAGTACTGTACAGGCGTAGTAATAGTATCGACTTCAATAGACTATAGAACAGCTATGGGTTATATTTCTTGAATATTTATATTAGTTTTAAAGGTACATTAAGTAACTTTTCAGGTGGAGGGTCTGTCACCTGCTCGTCTCCACGGAATCGTTACTGCTTTGCCTGGAATGTTTCACTAACTGTCATTAAACTTATCTATGCCTTGTATTTACTGAATTACAGGTGTTGTTATTGCGCAAAAATGCCTTGAAAAACAAGCATTCTTACTGCGAGTGGGCTTGCCTCTCCACAGATCTGATCTGTAACTTGGCTCCACGGAGATAGATGAGGTTAATGCCATACTGTGGTACATTTAAGGCAAAGCAGTAACATGCAGCAGGTGGCGAACTCTTCTCCAGAAAGCTTACATAGTGCACCTTTAAGATAGAAAGCCATATTTATTTTACTTCTAGGTTTAAAAAATAAAATTGAATAAAAAATGTGAACAGTTTGAAGAAAAATAAACATGATTATTGTTTTTACCACGTCGTCCAGCGGTACATAGTAGTCATAGCACTAACAGCGCTAACGGATCCCTCTATATCCCACTATCCACGCTTCCCACTGAAGAGCGATGATCCAAAAAGGGAGTGTGTTTTGTATCTTGCTGTAATTACTTTGGTGTCAGAAAGTCTCCGCTCAGGCTGAAACAACAGAGCGGCCGTGATAGCGCCCGAGCACTGATAGATGAGACTGTAATCGAAGCGGTCCGAGCTCCACTGAGGAAACTGTGGACCGGAGTCTTCCGAACGCCGGGGTCAAGCGCACAGAGCATTCCTCACATGATTTCAAGACGGGATCATAGATTTTCGAGAGGGAAGAGGGAGGCAAAGTGGTGCGTGGGACATCTTTACTGT
The DNA here is from genome assembly GCA_000787095.1 of Periophthalmodon schlosseri. Classification (NCBI taxonomy): domain Eukaryota; kingdom Metazoa; phylum Chordata; class Actinopteri; order Gobiiformes; family Gobiidae; genus Periophthalmodon; species Periophthalmodon schlosseri. The sequence continues at coordinate 89,301 of KN482186.1, read as the reverse complement.
TGCCTCCTGCTTTCTGCTTTATATACAGCAGGGTAATAATAACAGGGTTAATCCATAGGGAAAGCTGCTGTTAACTGTCAGTCTTAAAGTGTCTAATGTAGAAGCTTGAAACATTGGTGGAGTCGTATTAGTAGTAGTAGCAGTAGACTCGCTGTGTCTCGAACAGTCACTTTTATTAAAATTGGAAAACATAAAATAAACAACCTATTAAATAAAAAAATAAAAATAATAAAAAATAAAGACTACCCGTTATTTATTTTTTTATTTTATTTTTTTTAAATGTAAAATACTTAAGTTTGTGGTGTTGTTTTAATATTTATTGTGCCTGAAAAAATTAGCATTAGCATTAGCATTGAGACAAACATCTCTCTTTCTAAAGTGAAGTATTCGTTTTATTTGTGTAGTATTTATCGTGTTGTCAGTGACATCCACCCGCAGCTCCCTGTCACTGCCAGATCTTTAAAGGTTTATTATTTTTAGCGTGACTCTGCAAAAACCTCAGCGATAAACTTGGACAGGAAGTAGTGATGCTAACAGAGAGGTTGCCAGTTGTAGCAGTGAACGGTATGTCAGTTTTTAATCTTCAATAGTCTCTAGAAGCCAAGAAATTAAAAGTAGAAAATGTTGTTGAGATGTTGTAAAATGTGAATTAGTTCTCAAACATTGTAGGCTACCTGGTTAAATGAATGTTTAAAAATTGCTAACAAGAAAAAGCTTTAAAAAATCTTTACATTTCATTAACTGCACAAGTGAGGTTAACATTTTGTGATATTGTTTGATAGTTGATAGACTCAAATAGAGATGGGGGGCATTATGGAACCTATTTTTGCCTTATCCATTTCAGGAACAGCCCACAGTGGTACAAGTAAATGACAAATATTTCCCATGGATATTTTTGGTTATTTAGTTTAGTTATTTAGTTAGTTTTTAGTCATTTGGGACAACAGTACCTCAGTTGGTAAAGTGTTCGTGCACTGATCTTGAATGTTGACGGTTCAAATTCCACTCTTGACATAAAAAAAAAAAAAATCATTGTTAGAGTGGTCAGATCCACTGACCCACAGGTTGGCGGTGCGATTCCAGCGTCCACTGATGAATGCTGTCGTTGTGTCCTTGGGCAAGACACTTTGAGCGCTTTGAGTGCCTTGAAGGTGGAAAAGCGCTATATAAAAATGTGACCATTTACCATTTTGACAGTTATTTTGAAGACTGAAAAACGTTTGAGTTATTGCTAATTACTGATGTTGTTAGAGATAATTTTTAGCACATCGCAAATAATCAAAATTGGCCCAAAACTCTCATCAGACTGCGATGTTGTAACACTTTGATCTGTCGATTTTCAGTTATGCCGTGGCAGATAACTCGTACCGCTCGATGAGGACAGAGAGGAAGGACCAGTGTATCCTGATTTCCGGGGAGAGCGGAGCTGGAAAAACGGAGGCGTCAAAGAAGATCCTGCAGTACTACGCTGTGACCTGCCCCGCCAGCGACAAGGTCCAAACCATCAAAGACCGCCTGCTCCAGTCCAACCCCGTCCTCGAGGTGAGACTGCAGAAAGTTTATAGATTGGTTCTGGTTTTGCTTTATAATTTTATTGATTATATTATGATTATTACAAATGTGATATTGTCATGATTTGATGTTTATGAGTTGTGTTAATGCTTGTATTTTCATATTTTCTTATATCTACTACTCTACATTACTTATCTCTATATTCCTTTCCACAGGCTTTTGGAAATGCCAAGACACTGAGGAATGACAACTCCAGTCGCTTTGGAAAATACATGGACATCCAGTTTGACTTCAAGGTGAAATTTATTGATCAAATTAAAACAATTTAATATCATTTCATAATTCGATGAAGTTTATTTTTGCTCGACCGTGCGTCACGGGCCCAAATCCAATCCATGGGTTTCAAAGTTTAAAGTAAAAAGCACTGTTGCCATGGCAGTAAACAAAAATTAAATTAACAAAAGTCCTCAAATTGTCGCCTGTAAACCAGAAGCTGAAACCAGTTAGTTCAAGATTTAACATTACTTTTTGTATTGTATAGCTGCCACATCTCTGGCCCTATTGTGGCTGTAGCTGTACAAATATCTTATTGGATTCACTCTCGAGGAAGTGAAGCTTTTATAGATTAACGCGTTTCTCCATCTTTAATTAAAGGACCTTCATTTGATTATTATTAAGCAGAAATAACCCCTCAAAACTTCACGTAGGTTTAGAGAAATTCTGGCAGTGAGAAAAATATACATAATATGATATCACTCCTTTTTTGCATGTAGTCTGTTTGCACACACATTGCGCCCCATGACCCCCCTTCACTTCCCCGCCTGACCCTCTCCTCCTCCCTCTCCCCCCCTCTCCCCCTCTCCTCCGTCCCATCGGCAGGGAGCCCCCGTGGGAGGACACATCATAAACTACCTCCTGGAGAAGTCTCGTGTGGTGCATCAAAACCACGGAGAGAGGAACTTCCACATCTTCTACCAGCTGATCGAGGGCGGAGAGGAGGACCTGCTCCGGAGGCTGGGGCTGGAGAGGAACACACAGCAGTATCAGTATCTCATCAAAGTGAGTCACTGCAGTTTGAGAAGGATGAGCAAAGGGTATGGAAAAGGTTGTAAGGTCAAGGGCTAGGTCTGTAATGATGACAAACTTTGAAGTGCGATATATTGCTGAATAAAATATGTGACCATTTACCATAAGCCTATTGTAAATGTACTATACATTATAAAACCTGTGCTGCAATAAATAAAAAGCAAAATGAAATGCTTAAGTAGTTAGTTTGTATCTATAATGAGTCATAGAAGTTTATTTATTCGACTTTTTACAGCTCAAATCTTAGAACAGAAAAATAACTAAAAAAAAGTTTCCCACCAAAAAGAACAGAAAGAACACCATCTATGATAAATATTGAGGCCAAAAAATAATAGTTCCATCTGTTATTTATTAAACTTTAAGTCAATATAGTAATTATAGTGACAGGACTAGGAAGGGCAAGATGGTTGTGAAAAATTAACAGTATAAACGTTGTCCGCAGTGCTCACAGTGAAGCCTGTGGCATCCAAAATTGATAACTTTTTAATCAGTGCACTCGGCACTTGTTTAAAATCACATGAACTAAACTGTGGTCATCATACTAATGTGAAGTTTAGGGCGACCACCTGTCCCACTTTTTCAATGATGCCACAAAAATGAAAAAATTAGATTTACATTAAGAGTTCATTTACAAAAACAGATAACTGCCATTTGAAGAAGTCATCAAAGGCTTGCAGTTTACTCTTAGTATAGTAATACTTCCAAAAGCCAAATGTATTTTACTGCTATCAGAATATTATTCCATCCCTTGATAAAATCCCCTATATTTTGCCACTATTTTTGGCAATTTTTCAGAACAGAGATATCTGTTTTTGCTATTGAACTCTTTATATTTTTTTCAGCTAATAAATAAAGACACTTGTATATACAGGCCTCCAGGATTGTTATACATTGGCTCATATTGCTATTAAAATCTTTCTGTGCATTAATACCATAGACTGAATATCTAAAGGGACATAACTAACCGATACTCGCGGTCAGAATTTCAAACGTGGAACTCGTCGCCAAATTCACCCCAAAACCTCAGTGAGCTTCATTTAACTGAAACCGAACGCTATGGGTGACGTCACACTCCCTTAGTCCACTTTTTTATACAGTCTGTGATTAATACGCACGTCAAAATACCAAAAAATACCAAAATATGTATAATATCGGTGCTGTCTGATAAGCCATACCTCTCCTAATGTGCTATTGTCTCACTAAAGCCCCATGTAGTGAACCTGCCAAATGTCCTAGTCCAAGTCCCAGTG
>KN482186.1:46702-76145 GCA_000787095.1 Periophthalmodon schlosseri | reverse complement strand
TGTTTTCCTTCTTGTGTCTGCGCGTTCAGGCGGCCACCCAGTTCAAAGCAAGTCTGGCGAAGCTAATGGAGATACTCATGTCTAAGGAGCCGTCCTACGTGCGCTGCATCAAGCCCAATGACTCCAAACAGTCAGGTAAAGGCCAGTATTTTCTGAAATGCTAATCTGAAATGTTGTTGAGGAAGTGTAAGGCTATGATTTAAATATTCACTTTAAAAACCTACTTGGCATAATTTAACCTGTGGATATGTTGATATTTTAGGCTTTGGATACAGCAAGTTTCACATGAGAACGTTTTATTAAAAAATTTGATGCAAATTAGATGACTGATAATTAATATTAATGGTAATATTAATTATCAGTCATCTAATTTGCATATTCACATAGGTTGACTTGGCATAGATTTTTTAACCAGGCAAGGCAAGTTTATTTGTATAGCGTAATTCGTACACAAAGTAATTCAAAGAGCTTTACAGAATAAGAAAGGCATCACAATACAACAAATCAAAACATAATCATCATAAAATTAACATCAAAAGACATGCATGACTCTATCTTTTTTCATTTACTGGTTGTAGTCATTTGATCAAGTGCTATTTAAATGGTCAAACTACTAGGGAATTTTTTACTTCTTCTTTTTTTTACTTCTACTTCTTACTTTTGTGAATTTGCTTAGGTCAGTTATGTAAGGGAAATATGCATTCTCAGAAAACACATGTTTTCTTATGAAAACTGTATTGATTATTGTGGGAGGGAAGTAGGTCTGCCATGATAAATACTATATCAACTTATCGTTCAATATATGTGAGATGGAACAATACTTTTTGGTGGTCAGTGTTTATCGTGGGTACTTTTTATTTATACTGAGAAATTTTGTTTTTTTTCTGTACTACAAAGAGATTTGAGCTGTAGAGGGTAGAATTATGAACTTGTGTGACTCTTTATAGATACAAACTAATTACTTAAGTGTGGCTTTCAGCTATTTATTTTTTTTGTACATTAAGAATACTTTTTGGGGGATAATTAATAATTAATGTATGATTTGGTTTCAGTGTTATCATTTATCATCTATATTTACTTCAGCAATATATCGCACTTCAAAATTTGTTATCGTGACAGGCCTAGAGAGAAGACACACCATGATTCACTTTCTTATTGAGTACCACATCTGTATCATACGACTATTTTTATTTCACCTGGTCTGTTTTCCAAGCTACATTACGTTTATTAAATCAGATGTTGTTCAAGTGTTGCTTTTATTATGAAATTTGTAAATACAGCTAGTGTCAAAATTGGTTAATCTTGACGTCGCTCCCCTGTGGCACTCACCCCATCCTCAGTACCAGTGCTTGTGTCTGTATATCTGTATATCTGTATATCTATCTGTCGTTGTAGTGTTGAGTTTATGGCCTTTGTTTGGTTTCACAGTTCTCCTTTTGTTCATTCACACTGTCTCTCTGTGTGACTCCTACTGCCGCAGCTGACCCATAACTGCCCCAGTCCGGTTCATTTCTGCCCCACACGTTACATATTTCTAATCTGACAAAGAGGACACCCCCCTCTGACCCTCTTTCTGCGCCCCGTCCATAATGCCCAGATTGGGAGTATTAGTTCTGATCTTGGTTATAGTGGTCATATAGTAAGACTTTGACAAACAACAAATCCTACATTTAAAATTATTTATGCTTAAATATAAATCACGTTTTACATCGTGTAGCAACTGTTATTAGGGATGCACCGATCCAATACTGAAAAATTGTCTGATCTGATATCGGCTTCCATATACCGGTTCAAATGATATCCTGTTTTTACATATAAATCTATGTAATAAGACTATTTACTGGTCATAGTTGGCCCAGAAAGTTTCATAATGTTTGAACTTTTATTTATACAAAGTTGTTTTGTGGTCACTTGAGAGATAAATAACATACATAGCTAGGGGTCTGTTTTGTCTTGTTTTATTTTTGTTCAATGGAAATAAATGCTGTTTTCAGCCTCTGCAGTGGTATTGATATTGGGTATTGGTAGATAATTAAAGCTTCAGTGGTGGAATTGGTATTGGAACTGAAAAAGCTGTAAGCCTAACTGTTATACATGGTGTAAATAATTTGGGGAGTCTTAAAAGTATGATGTTTTTTCCCACACATATTGCGAAACTGAAGAATACCCCATGGAGGACACCTGTTAGTAGGTAGAATATATTTAAGGAGCAATAGTTTGATATTTTAAATGACCTTATAGTTGATTACGTTAAGGTTGGTGTTGATAAAAACGTGTATAATTCAGTTTATCAGATATTTTTAAAGTTATTTTTTATTAGGCAGTGGTTCATTTGTGTCTGATTCGCATATGACGGTATTGTGCATATTGTTATGTATTTCCAGTCTAACTTCTGTGCCCCTCTCTCTGCCTCCCTCTTCTCCTCTTTCTGCCCCCCTCCCCTCTTGTGTGTCCCAGGACGGTTTGATGAGGTCCTGATCCGGCACCAGGTCAAATATCTGGGGCTGATGGAGAATCTCAGAGTGCGTAGAGCAGGGTTTGCCTACAGGAGGCGCTATGAGATCTTCCTGCAGAGGTGAGCACAAAATTTGATCTATACTAAACTGACATAGGTTTTGCTTTAAAACGTGTAATGTTGTGTCCTCACCAAAACACAATATGTGACATTTATGTAATAGTAATAACAGATATTCACTGTGTTTGGATATTTGGTGATTATTTTATATTTAGTACTTTTTGGTGTCTATTACTAAATCTCTCAAAGTACAGTGATATATTTGGTCACCATTCTCAAATAATGGCTCCCTATGTAGAAGCAGTCTGTAATAAGGATAGTTATAATAGGAGTAATGTTGGTTGTAGTCATAGACTGTGTATATAAATGGACGTAGCTAACCTGTTAGCCGCTGTGTTCCAAATAGGAAGTGAGCATGGGTGCACTTCCGGCTCTATCGACTCTGGTTCCGATTCACTTTCTATTGAAAAACTGTCGCCCCTCTCTCTGTAACTGCTGCTGTCAGGCTTGTCATTTTGATCTTAAAATTTTGTTATTAAATTGCTCTACTTGATCCTGGTATTTTTATCTCACGATTGTGTCCGTAAATCAAGATAACAGACAATAACAGACAAAATCAGCCTTTTTTTCCCCCCGAGGTTTCTCCCGCTAGCGTTAGCAGCAGGTTTGACTGACAGCATTGCTAAGTACCCGCTCCATGCTAAACCAGCGGTGCGGGCGGGAACGGGCGTTACCTTCAACAGCCTCACTCCAGATTGGCTCTTTGGTTGCTCTGACACTCGTGGTCGGTATTCCAAATATGGACCTCGGCTCCAAATTCACCCCTATAACTGCTCTAGCCTCGATGAGCTTCATTTGACTTCATTTGATCCGAATGATGGTGACGTCACACTCCCTTAGTTCACTTCTTTATACAGTCTATGGTTGTAGTATTATGATTATGAAATGATAAGATATTGAAAATGTAGTGGGAAAAGTCACTTAATTCATAAATTGGTAGCGTTGGTATATTTTTTAGCCTTACTAACTCTGATCTCTTTACAGATACAAGTCCCTGTGTCCGGAGACGTGGCCGAACTGGGCCAACGGTGGGAGGTATTGGCCACTCTGGTCAAACACCTGGGATACAAACCAGAGGAGTACAAGCTGGGCAGGTCAGAAGAACACTACTATTATGTTATTATCCAAGCACAGTTATGTTACTGTCCATTGATACTGATGATGCTATCAACATTCCCTGGGGGTGTGATGCTTCACCATTTCACCATTCTGAAACGCATGGAGAGCAGCTCCAGCTAAACATGTGGAACTTGCTTGCATTATTACAAACTGATAGCAACTTTAAATTAACTGATATTTTGATATATTTCTAGGAATGCTTTTGGGGGTTATGTTGTGGGATATACAACAAGTATCTACCTACATTTTTTCCCTAATTTTTTTTTATTTTTTATTTTTATTAGATCCAAAATCTTCATCCGTTTCCCCAAGACCTTGTTTGCCACTGAAGAGGCACTAGAGGTCAGGAAACACGGTCTCGGTAAGAATTTGAATTACAAAATATCATTTAAACATAATTAACAAAAGGCTTTTATTGTAATACTTTATTTTTGTGCCTTCCTCAGCCACTAAGCTTCAGGCGGGATGGAAAGGCTACAGCCAGAAGTCCAAATACCAGAAACTCAGAAATGCAGGTGAGAAATCTGTCAGTGAATTTTCCAGTTACTTGAAAATTTAGTGGAGTAACTCAATGGAATGGGCTCAGTGAATTAAACAGTGTAGTAACATAAAACAGGTTTAAATGTTATATAGTCATATGTAGTCGTATATGAAAGTCAAGTGAAGGTAAGTTTATTTCAAAGTCCTTTACAGAATAAGAAAGTCATTAAAATCACAATACAAACTAATCAAAACATAAATAATCATCATAAAATTAACATTAAAAGACAAGAGTGCAGAATAAAAACCTGTAAATGTAATTCGTTTCAGTGTGCAAAACGTTATACTGTTTTTTTATGTAGCTGAGGAGTGGGACCAGAATAGACCTTGGCATTTAATCTCCCCTTTGAAATATTCATGACTGTTTTGTTGCTGTTTGAGACACATAAATACATTGAAAATCTATCCTGGACATCGTGTATTATTCAAAAATGCTAATATTTTGTGCTGTGCTTAGCTATCGTGTTCCAGGCTTGTTGGAGAGGCATTTTGGCTCGGAGGAGGGCCCAGCGCAGGAGGCAGGCGGCTAACACCATTCGCAGGTCAGATCAATGTGGAAAAAGTTTATTATTGTAATATTTAGCTTTGACGTCATGATTTATATTGTAAGCATTTATTTAAAGTTGTATGGTTTATTTAGCACATTTCACAGATAATAAATATGGTTTACAAAGTCCAGACATTAAAACAAATAAAATGTAAAGAGTTAAACAATGAAAAACACCTCAAACTCTCACCTAAAATATTACCTGAATTATATATTTTTTAAATAAATACAAACTAATCGTTATGGTGGATTTTGTGATTTTGATGAATAAAAAGCGTATTGTATGTGTTTTGCCAATCAGCTTATCATAATTGATTTTTCTTGTCCAGGTTCATCAAAGGTTTCATCTACCGCCACAAGGAGCGCTGTCCCGAGAACGAGTACTTCCTGGATTATGTGCGCTACTCGTTCCTCATGAACCTCAGACGGAACCTGCCCAAAAACGTCCTGGACAAGAGCTGGCCCACACCACCCGCTGCACTCGTCGAGGTGGTTCATTCTGTCATATTTAGGATTTTATTTTTACTTTTTACTCATTTTCTTGTTTTTATCATAGCATTGCCCTATAGTTAAATATCTGTCTATTTATCTACCTATCTCTCTATCTACCCATCCATTGATTTATTCATTTATCTATCTACCTACCCATCTATCTACCCATCTATCTACCCATCTATCTACCCATCTATCTACCCATCTATCGATTTATTCATTTATTTATCTATCTACCCATCTATCTACTATCTATCGATTTTTTAAACCATCTATCTACCATCTATCGATTTTTTTCATTTATTTATCTATCTACCCATCTGTCTATCTACCATCCATCTATCTACCTACCTACCCATCTGTCTACCCATCTGTCTACCCATCTATCTACCCATCTATCGATTTATTCATTTATTTATCTATCTACCCATCTATCTACCATCTATCGATTTTTTTAAATTAATAATTTATCTACCCATCTGTCTATCTACCCATCCATCTATCTACCTACCTACCCATCTGTCTACCCATCTATCTACCCATCTGTCTACCCATCTGTCTACCCATCTATCTACCCATCTATTTACCCATCCATCTACCCATCTTTTTACACATCTACCGATTTATTCATTTATTTATCTATCTAACCATCGATCTATCTACCTAAGTATCTGTCTATCTACCTGTCTATCTACCCATCTATCAATTTATCTATCTATCTATCTATCTATCTATCTATCTATCTATCATGACAGAAACATCATAAATGAAATGTCAAAATTTGAGTTTTGTGCTGCACATGTGTCAACTCATCATACATAATTAGTTTGATGAGTATATCTATATAATTGTGATTAAAATGCTTTAAAGGTGCACTGTGTAACATTTCCGGTGGAGGGTCTGTCACCTGCTTGAGATGTTACTGCTTTGCTCGGAAAGTCTCACAGTGTAGCGTTAGTCTTTTCTATCTTGTGTTTTACGCATTCTTTCTTTTAGCTGCTTGTCTCCATAGAGATAGAAGTTTAATGCCAAACTGTTGAACATTTTAGGCAAAGCAATAATACCATCACCATTAAGACAAGCAAGTGGCAGACCCTCCGCCAGAAAAGTTACACAGTTCAGCTTTAAAAAGAGAGATTGAGTTTGTTTTTCTTCTTGTTTCTAGGCTTCTGAGCATTTGAGAAACTTGTGCATGCAGAACATGGTGTGGAATTACTGCAAGAGAATCAGCCCTGAATGGAAACTCCAGGTACAATAATAATAATAACTGAATCATATATTAATAAAACTATAAATATCCTTCCCGTATCTTGACTGTTGTTGTCCATTTGCAGCTGGAGCAGAAAATGGTCGCCAGCGAGATCTTCAAAGATAAAAAGGACAACTACCCACAGAGCGTCCCCAAGTTGTTCGTCAGCACCAGACTCAGTAAGAACAGTTTCAAAGACATTTCAAAATCTCCCATTATTTCTTTATTCAACTCTATTTTATTTTATTTTTTATTTAAGTGTTCATTCATTGATTCTATACATTTCTTCAACTCTAGTAGTATTTTTTTTATATTGTTGGTTAAGCATTAGTAGCACATAGTTTTTCATTGTTCAGATCTGTGTAGCCAGACTGGGCCTTGTGTCAATAACTCCTTTTATTGCCTTTTTGTGATGGGTTTTTATGGTTTCGTCCTTATCTGCTGTTTGTGTTGCTGTTTTGGCTTGGGGGAGTTGTTAAGCGATTTTATTTTTGTCTAAACAAAAGAAGGCCTTCAGGGTAGAAGAAGAAACACTATGTCAGAGCATTATGATGGTTAATATTAAACAAAGGAGCTTTTTAGTTTGTGGTTGGATCCAGTGACTTTAGACTCAAGGGGTAAAAAATCAAAAAAAATGAAAAAATGGAGGGAATCGTGTAGATGTATGTAGATATATCATGTTTTTTTTTTTTGCTCCATTTCTATAGAATCACAATGAAATTTATATTTGTTTATATTGTCATTTACGCTTTACATCTCAATGCTGTGTAATACGGCATTAATGATTTCACTAAGGCTAAAAAAGAAAAAAAAAATTAAAAAATACCATTAGCCTTCCCACATTTTTACTTTTATTTTATTTTTACTCGCTTTTATTGCTCTAAAATACCATAAAAAACATGTATTCTTACTGTAAGCTGGATCGCCTCTGCGGAGATCTGACCTGTAACTTGCCTGGTGGGGTCATCTGACTGTTTCCATGGAGATGAATATGTTTAATGCCATTCTGTGAAACATTCAGGGCAAAGTAATAACATATCCGTGGAGATAAGTAGGTGACTGACTCTCCACCCCAAAAAAAAAAGTTACATAGTGAACCTTTAAATTAAAACATTTTCATTCGTACTGTAATAATATTGTACTGTTTGGATGTCGTTACATGAGTGGTCTCTTTGCAGATGGCGAGGACATCAACGCCAAAGCGATTCAGAGTCTGGGCAGTGAAAAGATGAAGGTTCGTTGGACTACAGTAGTTCTAGTTTTGTTTTGTCAAGATTTTAATGTTTACACTAATTTCGTTTTCTTCTGTCGATAGTACGCAGTGCCAGTCACCAAATACGACCGAAAAGGCTACAAGGCTCGATCCCGGCAGCTGCTGCTCACGGGCAACAGCGCCATCATTGTTGAGGAGGGCAAACTGAAGCAACGCATCGACTATGGAGCCTTGAAAGGTACATAACAATATACACTGCCAGGCCAAAAAAAAAGTCGCCGCCTGGATTTAACTAAGCAAATAGGTACGAGCCTCCTATTGGATAATTATTATAGGTTCAGCAACAGTCTGTGCTCAAAGAATGAGGTCAGCTGACCACCTGAATATACTGAATGACCAGGTTATTCCATCAGTGGATTTTTTCTTCCCTGATGGCACGGGCATATTCCGAGATGACGATGCCAGGATTCATCAAATTGTGACAGAGTGGTTCAGGGAGCGTGAGACATCATTTTCACACATGGATTGGCCACCACAGAGTCCAGACCTTAACCCCGTTGAGAATCTTTGGCAGAGTCCAGACCTTAACCCCGTTGAGAATCTTTGGGATGTGCTGGAGAAGGCTTTGCGCAGCGTCAGACTCTACCATCATCAACGCAAGATCTTGGTGAAAAATTAATGCAACACTGGATGGAAATAAATCTTGTGACATTGCAGAAGCTTATGGAAACAATGCCACAGCGAATGCCGCAATCAAAGCTAAAGGCGTCCAACGAAATATTGGAGTGTGTGACCTTTTTTTTTGGCCAGGCAGTGTATATGGAACCACTTAAGGCTTTACGGATTAAGTAGCAAAAAGAAGGTTGACAAAGTATGAATAGAATGAAGAGTTAACTATTTGAAACGAACACTCCCTAGTTGTTTACAGTGAGGAGTATCCATTAAGTCTATTGACCTAAGGTGTGAACGCACATATTAGGATACTGTTTTTGTTTTGTTATTAAGTACTTTTTAGTATTGTTTCTATTGTTTTAGTATGCATTTGAGGTAATCTTGTGAAACTTTGCAGGTATCTCGGTCAGCTCCCTCAGCGATGGAGTGTTTGTCCTGCACGTGCCCAGTGACGACAACAAGCAGAAGGTAAAGACAATGACTTTAGTTTGTTTTGTAATTTACTTCTTTGACAGTCTTTTAAAATCCACACGTGTTCAACAAATCTACAACACTTTATTCAACCAAATAAAATTGTAAAAATATTGATGATTGTGAGAAAAATCCTACATAATTATCATTTACAAATTCAAACCTCTACATTAAAGCCAGTCCATTTTATATAATGTCTCATGTCTTTCACAGGGAGATGTGGTTCTGGAGTGTGACCATGTGATCGAGACTTTGACCAAACTAGCAATTTGTGGAGACAAAGCAAACAACATCAACATCAACCAGGGCAGGTGAGACGTTCAGAAATAATATGGAACAATATATTTTGGGGGCCGATATTTATAATGTGTACAATTTCTTTGCAAAAATTGAGAGTTTTTTTATTTATTTTTTTGTAATACGATAAGATTTGAGCTGTAGCAGGTTGAATAAGTGACTTCTATGGCTAATTACTGGCTCATTTTGTTATTTGTTTGGGGCAGCTCAGGCCTTTTAATGACACTGTCTATTTAAAAGTGGTTTACAGAGATTACCTTGCATTATTGTTACTGAGTCAGTTGGATAGTAGCAGTTTCAATATCGTTATCGCAATATCTCTCTGGAGCTATATCATGCTTCAAAGTTATCGTGACAGGCCTAGTCATATGCGTTATATTTGCAATTTGGGATCTACCTTTAATACATCATATTGAAAATTCATTGTAGAAAAACATGAAATACTAAATACCTAAATAATTGTAATTCCAGTATAAAGTTCACTGCGGGTCATGGCAAAGAGGGGATCATAGACTTCACTCCTGGCTCTGAACTTCTGGTGGCCAAATCCAAAAACGGGCATCTGTCTGTGGTGAGTATTTCATTTGAATTATTTATATATTGTATCGTATCTTCTGGTTGTTTATTTTCTGAACACAAACGCTACTGTAGGCCATAACCCAGGCCAAAACAAGAGCAAAACAAGAGCAAAACAACAGCGGTCTCAACTCACTAGGGCCAGTCTCCAAAACAGACCAGGAACTGACCAATAGAACCGTCACGTCAATTTGTCGGCATAGCACCAAATGTCGGGCCAGTCTCCAAAACAGACCAGGAACTGACCAATAGAACCGTCACGTCAACTTGTCGGCATAGCAACCAAATGTCACGTACAAAAGCATTACATTACATTAACAACAACACATAAACAGTTACAAGAACAACAAAAGCTGTCCACTCTGAACTAAACACAAAATATCAGATCATTACAGTATTTTTATGATTTTGCTAATTGTAATAACTACGTATATATTATCATTTTAACATATGTTCTTGCCTTTTTTTTGTTACATTGCATAAATCGGAGTGATAATCCAATTTTTCTTATTAGTGTGTGGGAATAAAGAACATATTTTCTTGGAACAACAAGCAATTTAAATAATAATTATATTGTAGCCCAAATTTCAGCTTTTCAGCGTATAATCATACAGTGTTTCTTTTGCCACTTTATTACATTTTAATTCCGTGTGTGTGTGAATGGGTGAGGTGCGAGGGTGAAGGTGCCACTCACGCCTTGAGTGCCTTGAAGGTGGAAAAGCGCTTTATATAAAAATGTGACCATGTATGTGATAATATATGTTATTTGTGCTTTTAAACTGCAAACAAATTTTCAATAGTATCAACAAATAAAACCCAAACATTCAGCCCTTCAAACACTTAGACAATTACAATTACACAAATAAATCTTCCATACCAATTACTTATTTCTTGCTGTCCTATTTACAGACTGCTCCCAGACTGAACTCCAGATGATGTGGACCACAATTCGCCATCCAGGACTAAACTCCTCCTTCGTCTAATCAGGACTGCAGGACTGCTCTGCCTTAGCCAATCAAAAACCAGCGTCTTCTCAATATCACAGCACATGCTTCCGATATGAAAAAATCCAGCAAGACTAATTGAAATATTTATGTTTCGATATTATATTTTTGAGATTAATAATGTTTTGAATATACTGATTTTATACGCAAAGCCAAGGAATAACAAACGCGTAGGTGCATTGTCTCCTCGCACCGTTTTGATTTTACGCTTTTGGGGTAAATATTTGGTTAGGACAGGACCAAAAACCATGCAATTTCATCCTAATTTGAAACAACACATTTAATAGTTGTTGATGACAATTGGGACTCTCTTTTGTTCCCGTTTACAATTATAATCGCCACTGTACTGTGGGTTAAGCACGTTGAAGCATCGAGGTAGGTAGGCTAGCTTTGGTTTTGTCACTGTACGTATTGAAAGAGGGAAAAAAAAAAGCAAGCGATCAACACGTTTTTAAAGAAATGCACAGAAAGTGAAGAGCGTATGCAAGTTGAGGGTAAAATAATAAGTGGAACGATGGTACAGCAGTGATTTGAACGAAAACTAATTTATTCTTAACAATTTCCAGTGAGCTAGCCGGGCTTCAGTGCTGCGCAAACACTTTGGATAGGATTTTATGAACAAAAAAAAAAAAAAACAAGCTATCTTTGTTAACCTAATTTTGCATGCTTGCTTAAACTTTGGCACAGTGCAATAGGCCTATGGGATGGTCTAAAGTTGACTCAGTTGTGATAAGGTGAAACTACTTGCAATACTTTCCCCGCAACACTTATTTTTTAACCTGTAACGCCAAAACAATACTTCCAGCCTCAGTGACGCCATAGGTTTGTTATGTAAACTGCCATAAAACGTATAGCTAGCCAAATATGTGCTCTAAGCAGGAAAAATAATGTTATAATTCACTTGCCATTTGAAATCATTGTACATGTCCAGGGCTGCAAGGCTGACTGACCACTATCTCGGATGTAGTCCACCCAAGGCCCATAGTTGTAAAGGCTATTTCTATATATTCCGTTATATTGGTTTATTGTGCCTTTTATGGGCTAAACAACTAATTATTAAACAAATGTTATTGTTTAGCGCGTTTTTTTACATTTCAAATTTATATTTCAAATGCTCAGGTTTATAGCTGAACCTCCATTTATATAATTAAACAAACAAACAAACAAAAAAACAACTCCAAAAATAGCCAAAAATATTGTAACATATAATTCTTTAAAGGTGCACTGTGTAACTTTTGTGGTGGAGGGTCTGCCACCAGCTTGTCTCCATGGAGATGGTATTGCTTCGCCTGGCATGTCCCACAGTATGACGTTAAGCGTATCTGTTTCCATGGTAACAGGCAAGTAACGCCACCAGGCCAAGTTACAGGTCAGATCTGTGGAGATGTTACCCTGGTTACAGTACGAGTGCATGTTTTTCGTTGAACTTGTGAGCGATAAAAACACCTGTAATCGTATTAAATGTAAGATTTAATACTATTACAGATTTTTTTGTGAGCTTTAAGCCATGTTATAATGTTGTTACCTCTTCAAAAACATACCTGGAGTTGTGTTTTGTTTCATTCACGCATTTTTATTTGTCTGCCTACATTTCCAAAGCTCAAAATGCTCTGTTCCACCTTGTGATGTCATGCAGTGGTAGTTTTCAAGTTAACAGCTGCCTTTTACCTTTTGTTCAGTAGAGACTGAAAGAGCTGAAAGTGCAAATGACTGTAGTGAGGGTGAGTTTCAAAACACAGTGGAGCACTTCCTGTATTACCACATGACATCACAACGTAGAACAGAGTGTTTTCTGTTTGAGAGAAAAACACTGCCTAAATATGCAGGGTTTGTGTGTTAAACATGTGTGAATGGAACAAAACACAACTCCAGGTGCGTTTGTGATGAGGAAACAACATTATAACATAGATCAGAAAATACCGTAACATGGGCCCTTTAAGTTTATGTCATACTACGGAACATTAGAGGCAAAGCAATGTCATCTCCATCTCCACCAACCCTCCACCACAAAAGTTACACGGTGCATCTTTAACTCCTGTCTGCTTTTTGCTTTAAGTGATAAGGCGGTGCAATAAATTCAAAACCGTGCTAGTTATGCACTTACAACTTTTTTTAGCCAAAGAAGCGATGATGATTCTTTGTGATTCTGTATTGTATAATTTGTGCTATTTTTTGACGTGAATGTCTTTTTTCAGGAGGGATTTGTAAATGTACAGTTATAAATGAGAGACTCAAGCCAAGTAAGGTTTGGTTATGTTAAAATTTTGGGGTGAAAAAAAAAGCTTTAAGTATTGTTTAATGTTAACCTTTTTATTATTACGTGCCTTTTTTGAGTAGCAATGTGTGTAAGGGATCATAAGAGAAATACCTCCTTCCTCTGTAAATACGCTTTAACCAAATCATAACGTATTTCAAGCACTCTCCTGTCATTACTGTATCGTCATGCCAACACACTAAGAAATACTAAGATCTGAACAATAAATATGAGATTATAAGACTCATACTCATGGTTGTTTCGAGTTATTCATGGCTTTGTAATACTAAAATTAAAGCTCCACTATGAAACTTTTCTAGTGGAGGGTTTGCAGCCTGCTTGTCTCCACGGAGATGTGATTGCTTTGCCTGGAATGTTCCACAGTACGGTGTAAAACCTGTCTTTTCCACGCCACTAGGCCAAGTTACATGTCAGATCTGTGGAGAGGTGACCCCACTCATTGTATGCTTAAGGTATAATAAAAAATACCTGTATTTCAGTAAATGCGAGATGGATATGTTTAATGCCATACTGTGGAAAATTGTCTAAACTGTCAACATTTTATAAACAAGGAAGCAGAAATAATGTAGGTCTAATAAAGCTTATATTTTTGGACTGGAAATGCATCTATGGATAAAGACCTACAGACCAAAGCCTACTTAAGTAAAAGTACAGACACGGAGATAAAAAGTTACTTAAGTATGTACTTAATTATTTTCATGTGATACTTTTATTTAAGTAAAAGTATCCTTTTAAAAATGCACTTTGAGGAAAAAAGTAAAAGTATTTCAAGTGTTAATTGTAGTGATACTGATTAAAAATGATACATATTTATGGCCAGCAGTAACAATACAAATCACTTTCTTTATTTTTCTTATGAATTTTGTGGATTTATTTGTGTTTGCTTAAAGCCAAATCTTGAACTTGAAAACTTTAGTCAGGATGTTACCACGAACATGGTCAAAATAATCGCTCAAATCATCTGAAAAGTACTTTTTGCTTTTCATCCTGTTAAACCACGAACATGGTCAAAATAATCGCTCAAATCATCTGAAAAGTACTTTTTGCTTTTCAGTCCTGTTAAAAAGTGTTGTGGAGTAGAAAGTACAGATACCTGCTCTCAAATGTAGTGAAGGAAAAGTAAAAAATATCCACTATAAAATGTACTTAAGTAGAATTTTTAGGCATCTGTACTTTAAGCACAGTACTTTACTACTTGTACTTCGTTACCTTCCACCACTGGGTATTAGATGGTAATAGGAATATTGATTTTGTTGCCTTTACTACCACTCCAGAATTAGCCAGTTAAGTTGAATAAATAATGAGCTGTTTTCCTTCTTAACCATCCAGCAGAACACAAACGCTCAGCACCTCTATCAACAACCCTGTCGTACTCCTGTATTGCCACTAGATGGTGCACTAAATGTGGGAGTTGAAATCTGGATATTAAGTTTTTTTTGCTGACTGATGTTTTGGACCCGGCTGTGCACGAGCCATGTGCTGTTCCCTCTCTCCTCTCCTCCTCTCCGTACTTCTGAGAACTACAAGTTTACCACGAAGAAGTAAACAACCTGACACCACTACACCTAAGTTTAAAAGGTCGTCGTAACAACATTCATCATAAGCGACAAAAGCAAAATATGGCTAATATTTGCAACTTAACAACTTAAAATTCTACCTTGTACGATGTATTTTTGGATAGGCTATTAACGATTGGATTGGCGCGTATTTTGGCAAGATGTCTGCAGTTTGACAAAGGTGACATACACTGCACGAGCACTAACTGGGGCACTTGGAGTGATGTCTCATTTAAAAATAAGGTGAAATTAAAATGCATTTGAATATGTTTTAGTAGCCCAATTGTACAACTGTGGGACCAGTTTCAAAGTATGGATAGACTAGCCTTTAGGTCTTTGTCTAGATGTACTTTTTCCGGTTTTTCTTATAAGTAGACCCATCAAACTCCTTCATTTAGGAAACTTATTTTCTTGTTCATTGAAAGGCAATTCAAATAAACCATCTTTACTCTATGCTATAACTTGTTTTTCGTGTAGTTTGAACGCTGAGCGAAGTATTTTGGCAAAACAAATCGTACAACTTGGGGAAACAAAAGTCATCAACATCGTCGTCTTCTGATTGGCTGACGCTCGTCTCTAGCTCATCCCTCGACCAATCAGAGCGCGGGGTTGTTTGTGAACGGCTCTGCGCTGGTATAAAACGGCGAGCGATGAGGATGGGAGAAATTTTGATAGAAAACAGACCAAAGAAGCAGTTTACATGTGAAATAGTCCTCTTCCTTTGTCTTTTTGTTACTGAGGGTCGGGGACATCCGCAGAGAGAGTCGTGACAGCGGACACAGCTCTTCTTGTCCCCCCCGGATTCGGAGTCAGGTAAGCGGTCTACAAAAAGGATGCTCGCACTGTAGGACTTATCCGTACCGCTGCTGTATTTCGAAAATTCACTTGATAAACAATAAAATGTTCAATGACATCTACACCTTAATGCACACTTTGATTCGAAACAAGCTTCTGTGGTTACACGTCTTTTGCAAGATTTTAATTCCCTTATTCTATGGCAAAAAAATAACGCGAAATGAATCACCGACATTGCAATATTGTCAAATTAACTTTAAAAATGGATTTTCTTGCTATCGCTGGCGCTGTCATTGTGTAACAGTATTGCAAAAACCTGTTACAACCAGTTTTCAGATCGTATCAATTGAAACTTGCTGCTAATTCCGTTTCCTTGTTTGCTTTTGTGGTAAGGCATTCAAACGCTGCACCAAAGTTTTTTTTATTGCAATTTCGCCTATTGCCACAAAAAAAGGCTATAGTTAAAATAGCCTTCTAAAATAACGGGGTTTTTTTTAGCGGTTGTCGCGGTTTTTTTTCACGAGACAGTATCAGCAGCAGCGCGTTGGTTTATTATTCTGCTCCTACTGTTATTGTTACAGAACAGCTGAGCGCCGCTGGAGCGTCAACAGATACAGTTGCACTGGCATTAAACAGAAATAAGGAGGAAACGTGACCTGATTTTCACAATAAAAGCACCATAATAGAACATTTATAACAAAATCTAACACTTTTAAGTTTTTATTCTACAAAATAAGTAGAATGGCAAACTGAGTAACAAAAGACAACTTTTAATAAATAAATAAATACATCTTTAATCAAGTTTAAGGTGTTTTAGGCTACATTAGGTCCACACCAAAACACAAAATGTAGGCTGGGCTGGTGGAGTTTTTGTTGTTCATTACTTTGTTCAGTGTGGGCTATATTTAGTTATATTAAAGTGTTAATAAAATGGAAGTACCACATTTGAATTTCTATTGAATTTGTGCTTATGAAATAATCTGACTGCATGCCACTGTAACAAAGCAGCCTATTTAAGATTTTATCAGGCAAAAAAATGCGTCTTGGGTGGAACATACCCTAAAAAAAAATCTACTTTCAAAGAAGTATTACAATTTTTCTGAGTATGTGGTTCTTATTTGGTTTCACTGATTTTTTTATTTTCTTAATAACGATTTGGGGTGACTAGCAAATCCTCTATTTTCATGTGAACTACTGTGCAGCACTTTGAAAACTGTTGTATGTTCATAAAATGTCCTATAGAAGTAACGTAGATTTGGGGAAAAAAAACAAAAAACATTGCATTTTTGTGTCTGGCCCCTGCAGTGTTGTTAATATTAGTCCCTATAGTCTTTTATTTTGAAAGTCCCTTTGCGGATGTGCCTGCTTTAGCTTGCGTGTTGCTGGATGCAGGAGGGGGTTGGAGTCAGATGCAGATAAGTGGAGGGAGGGATGGCGGGAGGAGGAGGAGGGAGGGGTGTGCAGATGATTCCAGTCCAGTTCAGACCAGTTTTAGCTTCGCTCCTCATTCACCCTCTTTGTTCTGGATATGCTTTTAAAACTGATCGGGACACTGGATTATGATGTCTACAGCCCCCCCCCCTCCATCCTTTGAACTGACAATAAAATATGAGCGCTCCAGCCTGCAAGACACAGAGTGCATTCAATGTGGGACAGTCAGAGCTACGTCTCAATACAGTTTACAAGTTTGAACACGTTTGGAAGCTTGTTATTACTGTATGAAAATGAATTGTCTGATATTAATAAAAAACAAAAGTCATTTCAAAACATGCCGTGGGATTTCTCATTCAAACGTCCTATTAGGTTTGAATGGTCCTTTTGTAATAGTTTAAAAAGAGCGAAAGAAAAACATACCTGAGTGATAGTTATTACAAAAATTACAAAAAGGTAACAATCCAGCGATTCATGGGTTTCAGCTTCCTGTACAGAGGCGACATTTCGAAGACTTTTCACCATTCAAAAAACATAACGTTGTATTTTTTAATTGTAAATCACTATTTTGTTTTGTTCACTTTGAAACCCATGGGTAACTTTCAACAGTGTGCATTCAAATAGGATACAGTTGAAATGTCTGTGCATTATAAGATTATACAAATTCAAAGTCACATGCAAACATCATAGCAAAACATTTATAATCGGTATAGTTTCTTTTTGTGTGTGTTGAAAGCTGAAGATCACGTGGTGAATAATGAACATGACGTGGGAGTAATCGTGCACAATAACATCCCGTGCCTCGGACAGGTTGTGATATAGAACATATTCGTCTTATGTTTCCCCTATGGGCCATAAATGAACTGAAACTCACGTGTAGCTGCTGCATCTACTATGTCACTAACAGCCAATGGGAGCAGACCAGGGAATCCCCTCGGCCAATCAGTGAAGCGCGGAGGCGGGGTGTGAACCTGAGAGGGCGGGACTTGCGCTCCTCAGCTGTTTTCTGTTTTCCCTAAGCCCTCGTCATTAGCACAAAAGAACAAAGAAACCTAAATGATTTGAGTTTAAATTGTTGTAAAAATTGCATGTTATGAAGATATGAGATTATATTTGATTAGACTGGTAGAACTAAGTACTTTTACTCAGTGATCTCTTGTAAAATTGGCTTCACAAATACTTGCAGTACTTATAGCTTAAGCTTTAGCATTTAGACTGTGGTATAAGTATGACTGACAATTCTTGATTAAATTATCTGGTTAAGTTCATTTAAAGGAGCCTTTGGACTCTATATAACCCGGTTTAGACCAGATAAAGACCTGGTTTTGAACTGGTCTAGACTTGATCAGACCAGAATTCCATCAATACTAGCTTGAATATTGACTAGTATCTGTTTATAGATTTTTGACAACCCAAAACTGTTTAAATGACCATATAAACTGTGCTGTATATTATGTCTCTTATTCCTATTGGCATTTTAAATCAGTCACTTTAACTTGTATGTACCTATTTAGCTATTTTTTAATGTTGTATGTGGTCTGTGTGTGTGTTTACACCTTGAACCTTGATTAATTTGAAACTTTCATTTGTCCTGTTTAGGCTCCAGCAGACTCCTCCAGCCCCCCTCCAGTCCTCCAGGCCCACACGGCTCTACCTCTCCCCAGGCGTCATGGCTCCGACCCTGGCCACAGCCTTCTCGCGGCGCTGGTGGATGGCCATCACGGCGGTCATCGAGAACCTGCTCTTCTCCGCTGTGCTGCTGGGCTGGGCCTCTCTGCTCATTATGCTCAAGTCGGAGGGATTCTACTCCTACCTGTGCAAGGCGCCAGGTTAGTCCACTGCAGTCTATAGAAAGTAATAGGAGAGACCTGATTTAGGAAACAGAACGGCAGAGTTACATGGAAAATGTCTTAGATTTAGATACAGACTTTGACAAATGTTACTGAACCACAAGCAGAATTACTGGCACATATAAACAATATAAAACAATATGCATAATAATAATAACCATGTTACCTGCCTATTCATGAGTGTCAGCTTCCTGTTAAAGGTGACATTTTGAGGACTTTTCATAATTCTAAAGAAATATTATTTTGGTTTAAATTGTTAATTGCTATGCAAACACTCCCAATTTTTCATCAGCCTGAAACCTATGTATAGGGAGGGACAACAGGTAGAAATTAGGACATATTTTAGGCATAAAAGATGTTCATAAATATGAATTACCTCTATCAAATAGATTCTTTAAATGTCCTGTATTGCACAAAATGGACTCTTGTGAGCTTTAAGCCATGTTATAATACTGTTACCTCTTCAAAAACATACCCGGAGTTGTGTTTTGTTTCATTCACACATCTTTGAGAAATCCTGCATTATTAGTCTGTCTACATCTCCAAAACTCAGAATGCTCTGTTCCACCTTGTGATGTCATGAAGTGGTAGTTGTCAAGTTAACAGCTGCCTTTTACCTTTAGTTCAGGGCTGAAATGATCCAAATGATTCTAGTGAAGGTGTGTGGAGTTTAAAAACACAGCGGAGCACTTCCTGTATTACCACATGACATCACAAGGTGGAACAGAGCCTTTTCCGTTCGAGAGAAGAACTCGGCCTAAATATGCAGGACAGTAATGAAAGGACAAACTGTTACTCAGATAGTTACAAAGAGGGTCTCTGAGTGGTTCAATATGGAGCAGAAAAGTCTTCATATATATAATAATCATCTTATCTGATATTTTCATAATATAGAAGTAGTGGCACTGTCAGTGTAATTAGCATCTTTACGTATCGACGAGTGCACATAAGCCTCGCGTTTGTAATTCTGATGGAAAGTAATCAGCCGCTATAATATCTGCGCACACAGCACTATCCCCGTGTCCTTATTGAAGAGCTGGGGTTTCACAGTTCAATACCGGTGAATATAGAAACGCTCAGATCAAACAGTGCACCTGTCCTCGTCTGCCCCCGATCAAAGCCCAGGACAGACAGAAGCACTTATCAACCAATGGAGCTTTGTGCTTTAGAAAAATAAATGGTTATGAAACAAAATTATACAAGGTTGAGATGTGCTCTTGTTTTGTTTGAAGGAAATATCAGTTTGAACAAGATCATAGTCACCTCAAAGGAACTCAAAGACAATATAGAGGAGTAGTAGTAGTATTAGTAGTATTAGTAGTACCAGTTAAGCTTTGTTCTTGGCAAAGCAGACGTTACAGTTCAAATAAACAAACAAGATAGCAATTTGTATTTAAAACAATACAGTTAGTAGATAGATTAGTTATTAGTTAAAATAATTATGCATCTCTGGTCCACCTTTTTAACATATTGTCATAGCAACAAGCAGCATCTACACTTTCGCATCTGTTTTCTAGAGTGGCGCTGAAATTAGGCTATTCAAATGGTTGTACCTAGCGCGCAGTAATTATGTTAGCATTGTTGCATAAAAAAGTTGCGATGAAAGCTACAGTATAATTTTGCGCACAAACCTGCCCACGCAGATTTGTAAAAAGTATGAAATTTTGAGATCAAATCAGTTTTATAATTTTGTTTGGCAGCGTCCCTCTACCAATACGTTCACTAATCGTCTTACGGTTGTCAAAAAGTAAAAAAAAGAGATACCAAGATACTTATAAAACTAATATAAAAACTAGATTTGATTTGAAGTATCAATTTTGAAAGGAAAAAAAATGTTATAGGGCAAAATGGGACCTTCCACATGATCAAATGAAATACAGTTACAGTGGAAACAAGCAGATGTTTGACCCTCCACCGGAAAAGTTCCGTAGTTCACCTTTAAACTCGTCTTGTATTTTCCACTGTGGGGCGGTCGAGATAAGCTGAGCAGCCCTGTGTCATCAGCCAAAGTCCAGGCGCTAACAAGTCTTGGAATAGGTCTGTGTAATATGTTGTTCCTGTATTTGATTCATAATGTGAAGTACAGCCACATCCAGCTATTAAAGGTGTAATTTGACGTCCCTACAAGCCGTTCATTTGGCAGTAACGGAAAAGTACGGTCGGGGTTCGCTGCCAAAGTCCGTGCGAGTTTTGGCTCCGAGAATCCTGTCTTATATTGATTCATACTCAATCCTAGTCACTGCATTCACTGATTACACTAAAAGTACAGGTCAGTCAACTTTGAAACCGCGATTAGCGCCGTTAGCAACGTCGGCTAAAGATACATGGGTGACTTTTGACTTGCTTAACGTGACGTAATTAGGACTCTGTGATATCCTATCCTTGAAATTGACTGTTGCAATAACGATCTTTTGAATGGGAAAAAATCCTCAAAATGTTGCATATAACAGGAAGCTGAAACCATGAATATGTTTATTAAAGGGCCTATATTTCATTATTTTGTTATCTATGTCATAATGTTGTTTCCTCATCCAAAACATGCCTGAAGTTGTGTTTTGTCTCATTCACACATGTTTAACACACAAACCTTTAGCATATTTAGTTCTTCTCCCAAACTGACAACACCTTGTGATGTCATGTGGTAATACAGGAAGTGCTCCACTGTGTTTTTAAACTCCACACACCCACACACACTAGAATCATTTGGATAATTTCAGCCCTGGAACTGCCGATCTCTACTGACCTAAATATTAAAGGTAGCCGTTAACTTGAAAACTACCGCTTCATGACATCACAAGGTGGAACAGAGCATTTTGAGTTTTGGAGATGTGGACAGACTAATAATAAAGTGTTACTCAAATGTGTGTGAATGAAACAAAACACAACTCCGGGTGTGTTTTTGAGGAGGCAACAACATTATAACATTTCTTAAATCTCACAAGAGTCAATTTTGTGTAATGTACCACCTTTAAAATATATAAACCTTCATATTCTGTGCCCAAGTAAATGATGACTTCAAACTATATTTTTCACACCAAATATAATATAATCTAGTGCAGATACTTTTAACTTCTACTGATGCTCAGGGCCTTTTGATGCAACATTTTTTTTTTTTTTTCATTTTTCATTTATTTATTTATTAATGAACACAAGAAGTAAGTCTACATGTATCCCGTACACTTAAAGTACATTTCACATATTTTTTCTTATTTAAGCTCGAAAAGGAGTGGGGAGAAGAAAACTCATTAAATCCCACCGCTGTCTTCCATTAGAACATAACTGTTTTAAAGAGTATGACTGATCTAAATTATTTCTCATTTTGAAGCTTCACATTTGTAGTACTAATGTTAGTTATTAAAATGTTTGAGATCGCACATATTAAATAAATTAAAAAGTAAACTTGTTTTGCTCCACGTACCGACTCGTCACACTTAACGGTTACAAAAGCCTCACCTGAAACCTGTTGTGTCACAGTTGTGTTGTGGTTTTTGCATGTGTCGGTAGCTGCCTGTTTATCACCTCAGTCTGCTCTCCCTCTCCTCCTCTCTGCTTCCTCCCTCCATCTCTCTCTCCCTCTTTCTCTCTTTCTCTCTGTCTTTCTTCCTCACCCTCCCTCCCTCTCTCCCTTTTTTGTTCTCTCTCTGCCTCCCTCCCTCTCACAATCTCCTCTCTCGCTCTCTCTCGCTCTTTCTCTCCTCACCCCCTCTCCCTTCCTCTCTCCCCCTTTCTCTCTTTCTCTCCCGCTGTCCCTCTCACTCTCTCTTTCTCCCTATCGCTCTTCCTCACCCTCCCTCCCTCTCTCCCTCTCTCCTTCTCTCCTTCTCTCTCTGCCTTCCTCCCTCTCACAATCTCCTCTCTCTCCCCCCCTCTTTCTCCCCTCACCCCCTCTCTCCCCCTCTCTCCCTCTCTTATTCTCTCTCTGCCTCCCTCCGTCTCACAATCTCCTCTATCTTTCTCCCTCTCACCCCCTCTTTCTCCGCTCACCCGCTCTCCCTTCCTCGCACCCTCTTTCTCTCTCTCTCTCTTTCTCTTCGCACCCCCTCTCCCTTCCTCTGTCCCTCCTTCTCTCTCTCTCCCTTGAAACGTGTGCGTCTGAGAGGTGCGAGTGGATGTGTGTTTCCGTAGTTACAGTTACAGCTGTGGGTCTTTAAACGTTTCACCTGTGAACAAAACAAACTTCACCTTTTACACGAGGCCTGTGTGGAAACAGTTTGTCTAAGTGCTCTGAGCTCACCCGTCCGCCCTCTGCGTTTCCTCTTAGCGCAGCATAAACATAAAAGTAACGATCGATATCTGCTCACAAAATCGTCTTTAAATTTGCACCAAAAAATCCACAAAAGTCTGTAAAATTTTCTTTGGTAACACATACATAACCTATTCAAAACCTGTTCAAAACTGGGAAAAGTTTGACTGACATAATAAATAGGATATAACCGGACCTCGAGTCTCACTTTGAGCCGGGCCGCCTCTCTGTAGATCTGACCTGCTAAGTTTAATGCCGTACTGTGGAACATTCCTGCAGACCCAACAATATCACCATACAGAAGCAGCAAAAAGTGACATAGTGCACTTTTAGTATTATTTTTATTTGATTACGTCGCATTCTCCTCGGTCTCTTTGTGGACTATTTCATCACTAGTCACGTTTTGTTGAGTATGTACAGTAAGTTACAGTCCCCCTCCTACCAGCTGTCAAACGCACGCGCTAATAGTTAGTTTTCGACATGTCCAAACAAGATTACCCAAAAGAGGAGGTGTTGTGGATCGTGTAACGGGAAACCAGGCTCAACCGACCCGGCCTTGTTTTTAAAGCGTTGACCTAATTCAGACAGAAACAGCCCGCGTCCCTCCGTGTGTTTGTCCCTGTTTAATATCAGGTCACTTCCCTTATCGACTCTGCTCCGTCTGATTACTCAGCACATCCCAGCACCGGGGACAGACCGCCACCTTTGTTTTACTGCAATACTCGGCACTTAATCCGCTTAATACAACACAGCTCCCGTGCTAATCTAAAGTGCATCAACTTAGCTTTAAGACAATAACAGGGTGGTTCGCATTTTTGTCTCTTTGCGCTAATGCTTGGGACAAATCCAAATCCGCTATAGTGTGACTTTTTATGCTGAAAATACAACTACTACTGCTGCTACTTTTACTATTACTGTTACTATTACTACTACTGCTATCTCGCTCTCGACATAAACATCAGTGGTTGAGCGCTCAGATCCGCTGACCCACAGGTCGGCGGTTCGACTCAGCTCCCACAGCGCTCAGATCCGCTGACCCACAGGTCGGCGGTTCGACTCCAGCTCCCACAGATGAATGCTGCCTTTGTGTCCTTGGGCAAGACACTTAACCTACCTCGCCCCCAGTGTCTGCGTACTCTGGTGAATGAATGTGTGTGTGAATGGGTGAGTGGTTCCTTGATGTAAACCGCTTTGAGCGCCTTGAAGGTGGAAAAGCGCTATATAAAAATGTGACCATTTACTACTACTATTACTTCTACTATAACTACTACTGTAACTACTACTATTAGACTACAACCTAGCCTCAACCTTCCAATTGAAAAAAGGCTGCGGTACAGACAACATGATGAGTCTAAATCGGCCATTGTGTTAATAAAATGTAAAGAAAAAAAAGTTTCCAATCTATGTTTGTTAGATATTTCATTCACAGTTAGGACAGTAGTGAGTCACGTTACTATGCTACTGTTTTTGTGCAGGCAAATGAAAGAAAAACATATTCAAATAGGGACTGCAGTTATCAAATATATCTTGATAATTAAAAAAATAAGAATAAAAATTAAGAATATTTCATCTTGATTTGTCTAAAATAATATGCCAATATAATGAGCTCTTGAAACAGGAGAGAAAAATATGTCTTGTCTCTGGGGAGAACTGGAGATAGATACATTAAATGCCATACTGCGGAACTTTCCGGTCAAAGCAACAACATCTCGATGGAGAGAACCAGGTCGCATACACATTTCACCATTAACATAATACATTTTTCCATTGACACACTTTCACTTTCCAAGTTACTCAAAACAGCACATTCTTAATTCAACCAGTGTCGCCATGGTTACCTAATATCATAATACCACCTTTATTATTTGCGCTAACCCTCTTAATGACGCTTGCTTTATTGGACCTATTTACCGTAAACAACTCATTTGACCTTTCACCTGCACCGGGGTCCTCCCAGTCGGACGTGTCCACTCTCTGCTGCAGGCTTCCTTAATGTGACATCATGACTTCCTGGTCTCACCCCTGACTTCCCTGTTTCTTCATAATCTCAGTCAGCCTCATACAAAGACACAGTTAAAAGTACTTCAGGTCAGTCAAGGTACTTCACCGTGGTACTTAAATGAAAAAGTATGTGTTGTTTGTCAGAGAAAGAGGTCTGACCCCGGTCGCTAAGGTGAACGCCCCTCCTCTCTCTATTTGTGAAATGGCTTAGTCAGCTTTTGTTTTTTTGTTTTTTTTTACAGCTGTTTAAACTAAAAACAAGTCAGAGAGAGAGGGGGAGAGGCAGGGAGGGAGGAAGAGAGGAAGAGAGATGGGGAATATACAAGGAGAGAATGAGAGAGAGTGCGTGAGATAGCGAGGTGGGAGGAGATACAGGAGGGAAGAGAGAGAGGAAGGAGAGGAAGGAGAAGAAAAAGAGGGGGACAGGGCGAGGAGAGAGAAATAAGAGGAGAGATGGAGATGGAAAGTGGGTAGAGAGCAAAGAGTGGGAGCGATAGAGAGAGGAGAAAGAGATAATGGGGTAAATGAGAGAGAGAGGGGGATAAGGGGAGAGAGAGAGAGAGAGCGAGAGAGAGCAAGAGAGAAAGGAGAAGAAAAGAGGGGAAAAGATGGAGATGGAAAGTGGGTAGAGAAGAAAGAGAGAGAGTGAGAGAGAGGGGAGGAAATAAGGGGAACAGTAGGAAGAGAGAGAGAGGGGATAACTGGAGAGAGAGATGAAGAGAGAGAAGGGGAGAGAGAGAGGAAGAGAGAAAGGAGAAGAAAATAGAGATGGAAAGTGAGAGGAGAAAGAGATAAGGGAAGAGAGTGACAGAGAGAGGGCAGGAGGAGATAGAGAGAGATAAGAGGACAGTAGGAAGAGAGAGGGAGGAAAAGGGGAGAGAGTAAGTGAGAGATAGAGTGAGGGGAGGAGGAGAGAGATAAGAGGCATGGGTGAGGGATAGAGGTAGAGGATGGAGAGAAGGGGAGAGAGGATAAAGTGAGAGACAGAAGAAAATAAGAAACAGAGAGATGGGGAGAGAGAGAGAACACAGATAGATATAGAGAGTAAGAGAGACTGGAGGAGTAAAGTGAATAAGAGAGTGGAGACAGAGAGAGAGAGAGAAAGGAGAGGAGACAGAGAAACAAACAGAGAAAGGAGAGAGAGAGAGAGAGACAGAGGAGACCGTAGACACACTGAGTTCATACAAGGGACATTTCTAACTGTTTACAAGTCCCAGCCTGTGCTTCACACTGATACAGAGAAACAGGCCGCACAGCTTCAGTCGTGCTATTTCTGTAGCCGGAGAGTTCCCCCTCACGTGTTTATGAGTTTGTTTGACCTTCTGAGCGGACTTCAAATGTGTCAGCAAACGGTAACTTCCAGATATGAGACTGACAGATGTACTTCTATTTTGGTCTGGACTCAACAGCGGAGTCCGTCACACAGGACTGCTGGCTTTGCAAATATGCAAACATGTTTACGGATTCTAGTTGAATAAGGCAAGTCTCAATGTGGGTCGATTAGCGAAAAGAAACATTTCAATTCAGTTCAATTTTTATTTATATAGCACATTTAAAATACAACTTAAGCTGCCAAAAGTGCGTCACATAAACAACAATAAACAAAACAGATACACATAAAAAGGCAAAGAACAATGAAACAATAAAACACCAAGATATCCTGCCTAGAACCAAATGCCAAGGAGAAGAGGTGGGTTTTTAGTCTGATCTTAAACTGCTAGTGTGGGCGCTGCCACAGAAAAGGCTCTGACGCTTCTGGTTTTGAGCCTGGCCCTGGGCACAGCCAGCAGGAGCCGGTCAGCTGACCTCAGGGCTCTGGTGGAGTAGAGGGCTCCAGTAGCTCCCTCAAATAAAGAGGACCCATAGAGTGCAGACATTTAAACACAATCAGTAACATTTTGAATTTCACCCGATATGAAACAGGGAGCCAGTGTAGGTTACACAACACAGGCGTGATGTGGTCTCGTTTCGCTGAAGAGCTGCAGTGTTCTGAACATTTGGGAGTCCTCCACCAAACCAAAAGCCCTATCTCGCAATATTAAAGACAACACCTACACTATAACCTTTTGGAGATAATATTTTCTTGCCTTGAATGTTCCACACTAAGGCATTATCTTGCGTATTTTCATTACAAGAGCTTTTATTGCTCAAAAAATACCTTGAAAAACATGCATTCTATTATGTGAGTGGAGTCGCCCAAACAAAGACTGAACCCGGCCTGGTGGCGCTCATGCCTGTCTCCATGGAGATAGAATAGTTTAATGCCATACAGTGGAACATTCCGGGCAAAGCAATGACACCTCTATGGAGACAAGCAGGTGGCGGACCGCTCAGAAAAGATTACACAGTGCAGTTATATGGTACGAACTATTGTTACATGGGTAAGATTAATTACGATGATTGAAATTCGTTATTAAAGCAAACCAGCATCTAAAACTAATGTCTAAATTGTGCGTATGTTTTTTTGCAGGAAACAGCTCAAGTTTTAACATGTCTAACTCCTCGGATCATCAGTCTTCGGCAGTAGAAGAAGAGGAGGAGGAGTACCTGGAGGTGAACGGGTGGCAGATCTGTAAAGACCAGGATGAGATGCTGAACCTGGCCTTCACCATCGGCTCCTTCCTCCTGTCGGCCATCACTCTGCCCATGGGCATCATCATGGACAAGTACGGCCCCCGCAAGCTCCGGCTGGCCGGCAGGTGAGGTGTTTTATGATATTTGATTTTATACTGCAGCAATGAGTATAATGTGTAGTTCTATATATTTTTAATCCAATGTATTATTATTATTTCATCCATAATCACGATAACAATATTTTTCTGATTGCTGTTTCCATGTGTCCACAGCGCCTGCTTTGCTTTCTCCTGCCTCCTCATCGCTTATGGAGCCAGTGATCCGAACAGTAAGTAGTGAGGAAAATGCACACTTTGTCCAGTTGAAAGCATTTTAACATAATAATAATAGTAATAATAATAATAATAATAATATTGGGGCAGCAGCTGCTCCTGTAGAATAGTGTTGGCGGTTAAGCTTTGCAATAGCATTATTATCAATACTGAAAACTGCATTGAAGAGCTCTGCATTACATCCAAGTAATACTCCACGAATACACAACATTGTTTTAATACTAAATATTTAAGCCACAACAAATGATATGATTCGAATCTAACATTTATTCTGTTTTTTTCCAGATCTGTCCATCCTCATATTCTTCGCTTTGGCCATGAATGGGTTTGGAGGGATGTGTATGACCTTCACCTCTCTGACGGTGAGCTACATTTTTTTCACATTACATTTGAAAATGGGTAAACAAAGACATAGTTCTGACAAGACCAAAAGCAGTGACTACCACAGTGTAACAAAATGGAGAGAGCCATAAACAGCGGAGACCAAATGTTACGCTGTATTAGAGGTAAGACCACGACGGCAGCGGTCAGGTCAGTCTCGTCTCAGACAAAAGCGCTGCATCATGGGACGTCCCACGTGAGCCGCGCGCTGGGACAGACCCGAGACACAGACGCAGAGCAGGAACATCAGCAGGTCTGGGTGGTACACAATGTATTATTCACTGGTCTCAGGCCCTTAAAAAGACATCAGCTCTTCACCGTTGCATCCACATAAGGCTGAGTGCAGAGCAGGACGTTCCTCACAGGACGACACACGTGGGGCGGTTGTGTAACAGTCTGACGTATTGGCCTAAAAGGGTAAAATGCAAAGTTACCGACGGAAAAAGACACTGAATTATGATGTTAACATGTTTAGACATAGTATTATAGGTGCATCACATTGGCGGGAAAAAATCTGCCTCATCTGCCACCTGCCCTTTATATAATGTACATGCAAATGGAAACGAAGTGGAGATGAAGCAGATGAGGAATGATTAAAAGCGCACAATGTCACTTTTCTGGCGCTGTGTCTGCCGCCGGCTTGTCTCCATGGAGATGCTATTGATTTGTGCCTTGAATGTTCCATAGTGCGGCATTAAAGGTATTCATCTCCATGGGGACAAGACGGTGACGACACCAGGCAAAGTCATAGCTTTTCGAGGTTTTCTTTTGTGCAGTAAAACACTTGTAACTGAGTAAACGCAAGATAGATAAGTTTAATGTCATACTATGGGACACTGCAAGGAACATCTCCATGGAGACAAGCAGGAAAGTTACACAGTGCACCTTTTTATACGTTAATATAATAAAAACAATTATCTTACACAACATGTTGAAGTAATATTTTAAACTCAAATACGTCAGTGCAGTTACACAAGTTGAGTCAGCAGCTGCTTTTTACATCGCAGTCTCGAGGGCATGTTTTATTTACGGCTGACAAAAGCACAATCAGAGCCTCTTCTACTGTACAACTTTCATGCATTTTACATTTTGCGATCCCGTTCATATTTCATCTCCTCTATTTGGCAATTACAAACACTGCAACCTCCTCCATATTTAATTCATAACGTGGTTTTGTAGGCCTTAAGTTCACGTTACGGACCTCAGCTCTGACGCCATAAACAGGAAACAGAGTCAGAGGAGTTGAACTG